>JAHWFO010049764.1:0-25932 GCA_023313115.1 Rhysida immarginata
AGCCCACCCTCGTATATATCCAAGCAAGTGCACTCGTCTGTGCGTGTAAATTATGAAATGTTAAGATGTTTTTATTTATTATAATTATTATTTTTTTTTTTTTGAAGAAAACAAATTTCCAATTTATACGGGTAACATTTTCCATATTGTAAACGTCGAACTCCAAGCAACCGATCGTCCGTTAATCACCATCGGAAATAGCATCGAATTAAAACTGATTGTCCACAGCAACCTTCCTAAAAAGATAGCTTGTGAAGGGGCTGTCGCCGCAGTGACTCAGTGTAACGAAGATCCTTTTAATGTTCAGAATCTTCAGGATCAAGGAACCGGTTTGTGTCACACAAATGCCAAAGGCAGCGGTGGTGGTATTAGAACGAGGCCGTGGCAAGTGAAAATCGAACTTCAAGAATTCTTCGATCACCAGGAGGACAAAACGTTGCAAGCGGCGGGAATTATGTGCCGCAATACTTACGAAGTTCTTCGCCATCAGGACAGTCATAGCACAGTGAATTTTGAAAAAGAACTTGCCACGGATTTTTCTATATGTTTTACGGGATTGGAGTTCACCTTACATCCTGGTGTCAACGAAGTTGTACTGAAGTGTAAAGTAAGTCCCAATTTGGTTTTTTATTGATATTCATATATACTGAGTTAGCAAAACTCATGGGATAGTTACTTAATATCTGGTCGGGCCACCTCTGGCCCTGTGGAGTGCAGCAATACGGCGTGGTAGTGAGTCTGCCAGTCCCTGGTACACTTCTGGAGGCAGTTGACACCAGATAGTCTGCAGAGCCGAAGATAGTTGCTGCCCGTTCGTGGGCGGATGATCCAGTGCCCGGAGCCTGACTTCAACAGCATCCCAGATATGCTCGATGGGATTCGTGTCAGGGCTCCGGGCTGGCCAGCTCAGTCGTTGGACCTCTCCTGCATGCTCTTGTATGCTCAGGCAGACGACATTGGAGCGATGTGGTGGAGCATTGTCATCTTGAAAGACTGCTACGTCGTCAGGGTGTTGAAATGTCAAAAACGGGTGCAGATGGTCTCCAATGAGTTGATGATACCGTGGACCATTCAACGTTTGGTCCAGGATAACCAGAGGGCCCATTCCAAACCAGGAAAATGCACCCCAGACCATCACTGACGCCCCACCACCCTGCACCACCACCTGTTGGCATGCGGGATCCATCGTTTCATGAGGTCTGCGCCACACACGGTGCCTCCCATCAGCGTGGTACAGTTGATATCGTGACTCATCTGACCATATGACGTTACGCCACTGTTGCAGAGTCCAGCCAAGATGGTTGGTGGCAAATGCACGCCGGAGTGTCCGATGACGCTGGGTAAGCATGGGCACCCGTGTAGGGCGACGGCTGCCAAACCCGAGGGCATGCAGATTCCGACGGATTGTCCACCGAAAGACGTTTCTAGTGCGGCCAGTATTGAACTGGTCTGTGAATTGCTGCACTCCTGTCTCTCTGAATCATTCGTCACAGGCGTCGCCGGTCACGATCATTCAGGGCAGCTGGACGCCCTGTATGGTGCCTGTTGTGGACTGTGATGCCTTCATCCAGCCATTCCCGATACACCCTGGAGACAGTTGAGCGGGGAAAGCCAAATTCCTGCACCACTGCCGAAATGGAACATCCCATGCGTCGGGCACCTACTATCATACCCCGTTCAAAAGACGTCAACTCGCGACGACGTGCCATTTCTGATTAATCACTTATCCAAGCTCTTCCCACAACGTCTAATGGTCCATTCCCAGAATCCGTTACCCCTGTGAATTCGTGAGCCATGCCCATCAATCAATGTGCTTGCTATCCCATGAGTTTTGCTAACTCAGTGTACTAACAATAAATTTTACTTATGAGGTACTACCCAAAACTTTCCGAAATGTACCTCTATAAAATACGGAACTTACCCGATCTTTAAATTCCACCATCAACTTCAAAGTAGTCTCCTTGGGCATCTATACATCACTTCCAGTGATGTTCCCACTTCTGGAAGCACTCCTGGAAGTTTCCAGGTAGGAGTATGTTTAACGCCGGTCGCGATTTCGCTCGGATCACTTCACTGGAGTCAAATCGCAGCCCTTTTAACCGCAATTTCAATTTTCGGAAGCAGGAAAAATCGCAGGGGGCAGCGGTCATGTTTTTTTTGTTGAGGAAGTCCGTCACAGCGAGTGATGTGTGCGCGCCAGAGCATTGTCGTGATAGAGCAGCCAGTCTTTCTTCTTCCACATCTCTGACATTTTGCACCTCACGTTTTCCCGCAATCGTCTCAAAACCGTCCCGTATGACAATCCAAGGCGATCGCAAACATCGTGGGTGGTCTGATTTCGGTCCTCTCGGATCACGTCACGCACTTTTGCAATCATTTCCAGAGTTGTGCTTGTTGATGGTCGACAAGAATGCTTGTCGTCTTCCACAAACTGCCGGCCATCTTTGAAATGCTTAATCCACTCAAATGTTTGGGTTTGGCTTAAAGCTTGTTCGCCAAAAGCCTCCTTCAACGATCTCTGGGTGTCAGCCGCAGTTTTCTTAAGCTTTAATATCAAGAATCGCAACGCGACCAACACAAAGACTGACAAAAGCAGCTAAAACTCAAAATCTCGACATAAGATAACAGCACAATTATAGCTGAGATTTGTACCCATAACGCCATCTATCGGCAAAACTTCGTATCTCTTACGATTCGGTCAGAATAGAACGATTTCGGGAAATTTTTGGGTAGTACCTTGTATACAAGGTAATTCATAAGCCCCTCTGGGGTTTCAGAAATCAGTAGAAAAGTAACCATGATAGTGGAAATGCTCATGTCAATGATAGAGAATCTTTCTAAGAATTGTATATACCGGGTGGGCAAGAAATGACGTGAGATGTTCAGAGCTCGCTAGCGGGAATTCTATTAGGCCAAATGCAGTACATTTTGGTGTATATACTTAGTGGAACATGCAGTTTCGATTTCTGCAAAAAGAAAATAGTACCAAAAGTCGCCATAGGGGGCGCTTATTTCAAGAAATCAATGAAGACCTAATTGTCAAACGAACAAATACCATACAAACCAACTTTAGTAACAACAATAAACAATGTTTTCTTTTTAATTCCAAATGTGTTTCAATATGATCACCAGTGTGCTGTTCCAATAGCTGCATGCGGTACACGACATTTTCTACAGCAGCTCGCAGCATATCTGCATTAATTAGTCTGATATGTAACGTCATTTGATCCTTTAAGGTTGAGAGGTCGGGAACATGTGCTTGATACACAAGGCTTTTCAAATATCCCCATAACCAAAAAACACAAGGGTTGAGATCAGGTGACCTAGGTGGCCATACCATGGGAAATGCACGACTAATTATTCTGTTGTCTGAAAAACGTTCTCGCAAGATCTGCTGCACCTGACGTCCGATGTGCGGCGGCGCACCATCCTGCATAAAAATGGTAGAATCCAGACAACCCGTTTCCTGCAATCGTGGTATCACAAAATTCTCAAGCATATCGGCATACGTGGCAGAATTGACGGAACAAGTCACCGGTCCACGGGGACGGATTTCTTCAAAAAAGTATGGGCTGATGATGAAGGAAGCAGTAAAGCCGCACCATACTGTTAGTTTCGGTGAATGCATAGGAGTTGGCAGACACACTTGTGGATTTGATGCAGCCCAAATACGGCAGTTGTGGGTATTGATATCACCATTCAAATAAAAATGTGCCTCATCACTCCATAAAATTTGCCATGGCCATGCATCATCCACTTCCATACGTGCTAAAAATCTCAACGAAAAGTCAGTTCGGGTACGTTCATCTCCAGGAAGCAGTTGTTGAACAGGTGTGAGTTTATAGGGATAAAATGTCAATATCTTATGCAATATTTTCCTCACCGTCGAATATGGGATATCTGTTTGGCGTGCCATTGCGTGTGCACTGCTGGTACCCTGCACAGTAGTCATCTCCTGTTCCACAACAGCAATTGCAACTTCTTCAACGTGTTGCTGCCTGATTCGTTTGCGTCCCCGACCTGGTTGCACTCCTAGAGTTCCGGTAGATTCAAATCGTTCAATCATTTTCCGTAAGTTAGTTATGCTCATCGGTCCTCTTCGTAATGTCTTCAGTCGCCGGAATTCACGAAGGGCAGCACTTGCATTGTTGCTCTTCTGATAAAACAACTTTACTAATAACGCCCGGTCAGGCAGAGTAAGCGTCATCGTCAGGCCATTCGTTCGTGAATGATGGGAAATCCTCAGCCTTGCCTTTTATTGTCATGATTGCTCAACGCGGAACGCACTTATGCAAATGTATTCATTGTTTTCTTGAAATAAGCGCCCCCGTATGGCGACTTTTGGTACTATTTTTTTTTTTGCAGAAATCGAAACTGCATGTTCCACTAAGTATATACACCAAAATGTACTGCATTTGGCCTAATAGAATTCCCGCTAGCGAGCTCTGAACACCTCACGTTATTTCTTGCCCACCCGGTATTTTTACAGGTGTTCTATATGTCCACTTTTGGTCATATGGCAGACATTGATCATACATTGAAGTTCTTGCCATTCATGTCTCGACATCTGGTGGTGGATGCCAGCAACTGCATGAGTGAGCTAACCCCATGTGATTACCGTAAATATTCTACTATAACGCGAATTTTTTTGGCCTAAAAAAGCATCTAAATTTGCTGGGTCGAGTTATACTAGAGGATAAAAATCAGCCCTCCGATGACTGCGGCCAATCGTCGATAATAACAACATCGATAATAATTTTTCCCAAACTGCAAAATAATCTGCATTTAGTGATTCAGGACTTAGAGATTCTTCACTCAGCAAAACTAAGGTACTTTTTCTTTTTTTTCTGTTTTTTTTTTTTATTCTTTTTTTGTAAATGACTTGGCTTTCTGATTTCTGTGCTTCTACCGGTTTATAAATTAGTATTAATATGATGAATTTTTATTCTGAAAAAGGTTTGATTAGAAATGGCTTCAAGAACAAAAAAACGTTTTTCTTATGCTGCCAGTTTCAAACTGAAGGTAGTAGAGTACGCAAAAAGAACCAATAATCTGCAGGCATCGAGACAATTCGATGTACCAGAAACTAACATTAGAGAATGGAAAAAACAAAAGTCTTCTTTGGAAAAGATGCCTAAGGCAAAAAAGGCGCTGAGAGGTAAGAGCGTTCAGTGTCCAGAACTAGAAAAGGACCTCGTCGAGTGGATCGAAAATCGGCGAAATGATGGCTATATAGTTTCATCGGTGCATGTACGACTACAAGGCAAGAAGATGTCTAAAGATATAAAATATCAAATTAGCCAGCCATTAAAGTTCTCTGCTGGCTGGTATTCGAAGTTCATCAAGAGAAACTCTCTGGCAATTCGTCAGCGGACGAAAATTTCTCAAAAGCTCCCGAGTGACCTGGAAGATAAGGTAATGATAACAATTAGAAAATGATCTCTATTTTTCTATTTCTCTATTTCTCAATTTATTATAATTGGAAAAATTCTCTATTTATTTATAAGGTAATGAGTTTCCATAAGTTTATCATAAATCTACGGAAAGAGCATTCCTTTGACCTGGGTCGTATCGGGAACATGGATGAAACGCCCATGTTTTTCGATATGCCTAGTAATCGAACACTGGACAATATTGGCAAGAAAGAGATCTACGTCAGGACAACTGGGCACGAGAAGACACATTTTACGGTGGTTTTAGCCTGTCTTGCCAATGGAGACAAACTACCGCCCATGGTTATTTTTAAAAGGAAAACCTTACCAAAAGGTGAGAAGTTCCCGCCTGGGTTGGTTGTTCATGTCCATCCTAGAGGGTGGATGGATGAAGACGGTGTGAAGTTATGGCTAGAGAAAATATGGAGCAGAAGAACTGGTGCAATGTCGAAGCCGCCCGCAATGCTGGTCTGGGACCAGTTCAGAAGCCACCTCACAGAGCGAGTAAAAACGAAGCTTAAGGAGACGAGAACAAACCAGGCAGTCATCCCAGGTGGGCTGACAAGCCTGTTGCAACCACTTGACGTGGTTCTTAATAAGCCATTTAAGGACAGACTGAGGCAGTACTGGATTAGTTGGATGGCATCTGACGAGGTGCAGTTGACACCAGCTGGAAACCTGAAGAAGCCCAGCCTCTCGCAGGTAACTCATTGGGTTAAACAGGCTTGGGATTCGATTCCAGAAGCCATGGTTAAAAGGAGTTTCTTGAAAACTGGGATCGCCAACAAAATGGATGGCACAGAAGATGATCTTCTGTGGGACGATGAAGATGAAGATGCAGCCAATTGTTTAGAGGAAGAAGACTGGGATACAGATGTCAAATTAACTGAGGAAGAGTGGAAAGACCTGTTCGAAGACACAGATGAATCAGATTTTGAAGGTTTTTGAATATTAAATATCCAGACTATTTAAAAATAAAGATTTTTTTTTCTGTATAAGTTCGTACATTTTATTTCTCGCGAGGAGTCAAAAATGGGGGTCGCGTTATACAAGAGGATAGGATTTTTGCCGATTTTTTTTGGGCCGAAAAAGTGGAGTCGCGTTATACAAGAAGTCGCGTTATAGTAGAATATTTACGGTACATCAAAGATCATGTGTTCTCACTCCTTTGCCACATGAATTTAGCCCAGCTGCGAGAGAGAATCACTCGTGCATTTGCTGGAATTGACCCTCAATTGTGTGACAGGAACTTGAATACAGGAATTTGATGTCTGCTGTATCACTTAAACATATGTTGACACGAGTGTTTCCGCTTACGTTGTCATTGAATGAGGTGTGTAGAAAACGTTGATTTTTCAAATGTTGCTTCTGATTATAGTTTTTTTGAAATTGCGTAATAGGCTGAAAACCATGGCCAGTTTTTGATCGACCAGATTGTGTTTAATTGTGGGCAGCTACAATTAATTTTGCCTAAAATCATTCCGCCATTGCGTTTCGAAGTCGTACATGCACCTCCAAGCGTTTCGATCAGCCGCTTCACTAAAGGTAAGAACTTTTTTATTATCATGTTGTCTTATTGACGAGGGAAGCTTAATACGATGGGATTGAAACTTAGATGATTGGATGGCGTTTTTTCTTATTGAATCCTCGATGCTATACCATCCCTCAAGTAACTTTTTACGAGGGTTATACCGACCTTAATCTATAAGGGTCACCTAAATGAAAATGGGACTGTCGTGAATATACGTTCGCTTGAAGAGTCGGAATGTTAGACATGTGCTAAGAGAGGGCTCTGCGGGGTATGAAGGCAGGTGGTATCATTGAAATTTGCCAATTGGCTGTGTGACAGCGTGGAAGGAAGGTCACTGGCCTTCAAACGTAGTCAACGTGCAGTAGTGCAATTTTTAATGGCAGATGATGAGAGTCCGGTTGAGATTTATAGTCTTATGCAAAATGCGTATGGGACTGAGCATTTGTCGTGCACTTTGGTGGACTATGTCTTTGGTCCGCTCCAGATAGCTCTGAAAGGATGACAATTCGCAGACAATGGCGAGGTCTTGATCGCTGTCGAAGAATGGTTCCATGGCCAATTCCTTGACCCAGGGCAAATGACTCATGGCATGGACTACTGGGATGCTGGTATCAACTCCAGTGTCTAGGGTAAATCTTCGCTATCGCAGAAACAATGTTTTGACTTTCATAAACTGTTGCACAGGATGACCACAAGCGTTTGACGAAAGGACGTCACATCACCTCAGCAGAGCCATACGGGGCAATCCACGGAATACTGTGAGACAGATCATCACCGATTTGAATGTGGGGTGTCACTTACCATTTCTACCAGGACTGTATGGAGACAAATGCACCACATAGGCTTCAGCAGCCAACGACTGACTTGTGTCCCTTTGCTGACACCTCGACACAGAGCTCAACAATTGGCATGGGCCCACAAACATCGTCACTGGCCCATGGAACAGTGGATGTGCGTAGCATGCTCAAATGAATCCTGGTTTCAGTTGTATCTAGCTGATGGACGCGTGAGAGTGTGGCGTATGCCTAATGAAGCTGTGGATCCTGCGTGTCAGGCAAGAGTGTGGCTCAGTGTTATGTGTGGGTCAGTATCTCTCCGGAACGATTCCAACTCTTCGTAGAATCCATGGCTCGATGTTATTGCAGTTTTGAGGGCACGTTCCTGGTAGAAATGGGTTGTGGAATTTTCTTTCCTTTTTTTCATTGATAATTTAACATCTGAGGTAAGGTGTATAATGAAGATTTCATGGATCCATCTGGAGCTATTTATTAATAAAGATGTTTCTTGCTGCGTTATCTTGATATTTTTATGTTTTGGTTAAACACGAAACACATTGAGTACAGAAGTCTGTATTAATTGTGATAAACGTAATAGAAGGAACCAAATTCTTTGTTTTAGGGCATTTGTTTGCCGGTACACATCAAAAAATGGCATTGACTGTTCACAGTGGAAGTGCAACGTTGGACAAAGACCTATCTCTCGTTCTACAGGCATCCCCTGGCCTGCTGATTCAGGTGCTTTTTTTCTGTTTCCCTTTTCTCTGCTAACGTATTTCGTAACATTTGATTAATTGTTTGTGCGTGTGTATGTAGGAGATACGTAATGACGAGCTTCCGACACAATTGGCTTCGGAAATAACGTGCCAAATTGTGAAGATGTTGCCCTTTCAAACGATAACAATCGGTCTCCTTGTGGTGGCAGATCTAGGACCACAAAGAGACGCCAGTGTTATTCATAATAAGGTAAGCTTCAGCTTCTAAAGAGAAATCTAATAGGAAAATGGAGCAATGGAATTTCAAACGTGAAACCCTCGTTTTTTTATCGCCTATTCAGATTCTACATCAAAGAATATGTAGGGTGTCATAGAAATAAATCGTGGTGCATTATTTTTTGAAATCCGTCGTAGTTAACAATAGGGGCCAGTTCATTATCTGCTTTCTCAGCCGAGACTTCTCAACTGAGTGTTCAACAACGATACAGTGACATTGTTGTAACCAAGTGTTCCAAGTCCATTGTTGCTGAACACTCGGTTGAGAAAACTTGCTTGTGAAAGGAGATAATGAACTGGGCCTGGGTTAACTGCGGTTTCTTCTATCGGGAACCACGATGTTTCATTCCAGAATGAATCTGTGATAAGAAAAATTGCCACTTCTTTGTCTTGAACATTTCCTCAACGTGTGATAGACGGTGCTGCATTTGGCATACGTTTGAAGCACTGTTTAATGTGAGTAAATTTAACTTTGTTTTTTTCAATGGAACCTGTAAGTTCCTAGCTGCAATGGTCTTATGGTGAGAATGTGTGCAGCCGCAGGATACTAATGGCATCTTCTGAATCGAAAAGAATGTTTCAGATAAGCCGTACATCTATTTTTGACATAGGTTTCTGAATATGCAATAAAAAATGGGAGTTCCCATTTGAAATTTCAAAGTTGTCTCCTGCCCAACCCCATGTTTGTAACATTTCTCATGGACTTCTGTCTCTCTCTCTTTGTTCCTTGTGCATTTCTAGATCAGTGTCATTTGTCCATGGTCACAAATTCCCGTTGAAATTGAACTGAATTTTCTTCCCCCGTTTATGAGTTTGCATCAGCTGTTCACGGCAAATAATAGGTTTGTATGGTAACTTAGGGAAATACCGTATTTATTAGATTATTAGATGACCTCAAATACACTAAGTGGCCAGATTACTATGACCACCCTATCAGTACTCCGTCGGGCCACCTTTTGCCTTCAATACTGCGGCAGTTCTTCTTGGCATTGACTCCACGAGATGTTGAAAGGTGATGCAAGGAATTTGAGACCATGTCGGATGAATAGCTCTGCCCAGTCGTGTGAGATGTGATGGTTGTGGAACCTGCTGCCTGATGGCTCTTTCAACTTTGTCCAACAAATGCTCACTTGGATTGAGATCCGATGATTGTGGGAGCCACCTAAGCAAGGTAAAGTCTCCCTCGTGTTCCTGCACGAGCGCCTTGGTGCGTTGTCTTGTTGGAAGAAACCATCTCCGTTGGGTTACGCCATCAACATGATAGGATGGACTTGATCAGCAATGATACGTGGGCATGTTGTGCTATTCAGACGTTGTTCCACATGAATTAAAGGGCCCAAATCCAGTCCAGGACGATTGGTCTAATGACGACTGGTCTAACACCGATTGGTCCAAATTCCAATTGGTCTAGATCCCGATTGGTCCAATTCCCGATTGGTCCAAATTCCCGATTGGTATAAAAGGAGACTATTTTATTTCCTTAAAGGAAAAAGGTTTTGAATAATTCAAGTTAATTTTCTCGTTTTCAGTGGAAATTTTTCAGTCATTTTAGTCTCTTTTTAGACCAATCGGGAATTAGACCAATCAGAATTTGGACCAAACGGGATTTAGACCAATCGGGATTTGGGCCAATTGGGATTTGGACAATCGGTATTTAGAGCAATCAGGATTTGGACCAATTGGTATTTGGACCAATATGTATTTAGACCAATTGGTATTTGGACCAATCTGTATTTAGAGCAATTGGGATTTGGACCAATTGGGATATGGACCAATTGGTATTTGGACCAATCTGTATTTAGACCAATCGGGATTTGGACCAATTGGGATATGGACCAATTGGTATTTGGACCAATCTGTATTTAGACCAATCGGGATTTGGACGAATCGGTATTTAGAGCAATCGGGATTTAGACCAATCGGTATGTAGAGCAATCGGGATTTGGACCAATCAGGATATGGACCAATTAGGATTTGGACCAATCGGTATTTAGAGCAATCGGGATTTGGACCAATTGGTATTTAGAGCAATCGGGATTTGGACCAATCGGTATTTGGACCAATCGGGATATGGACCAATTGGGATTTAGAGCAATCGGGATTTGGACCAATTGGGATTTGGACCAATCTGCATTTAGACCAATCGGGATTTGGACCAATTAGGATTTAGACCAATCGGTATTTAGAGCAATCGGGATTTGGACCAATTGGTATTTGGACCAATCTGTATTTAGACCAATCGGGATTTAGAGCAATCGGGATTTGGACCAATTGGGATTTAGACCAATCGGTATTTAGAGCAATCGGGATTTGGACCAATTGGGATTTGGACCAATCGGGATATGGACCAATTGGGATTTAGAGCAATCGGAATTTGGACCAATTGGGATTTGGACCAATCTGCATTTAGAGCAATTGGGATTTGGACCAATCTGTTTTTAGACCAATCGGGATTTAGAACAATCGGGATTTGGACCAATTGGGATTTAGAGCAATCGGGATTTGGACCAATTGGGATTTGAACCAATCGGTATTTAGACCAATCGGGATTTAGACCAGTTGGCATTAGATCAAACGGCGTTAGACCAATCGTCGTTAGACCAATCGTCATAGAACCCCCAAATCATGCAGGAAAACTTCCCCTAAAACCATAACACTCCCCCCACCAGCTTTGAAGGGTTGTACTCATGCATGTGGGGTCCACAGTACAACGTTACCTGTGCGGAATAATTCTGAAGGCTGTGAAAGACCAACTGAAAGTGCTTACACCTCACGACTTTC
Source organism: Rhysida immarginata (assembly GCA_023313115.1). Classification (NCBI taxonomy): domain Eukaryota; kingdom Metazoa; phylum Arthropoda; class Chilopoda; order Scolopendromorpha; family Scolopendridae; genus Rhysida; species Rhysida immarginata. The sequence continues at coordinate 11,513 of JAHWFO010049764.1, forward strand.
AGCACTGCTATAAGGAGTGGGGGAAACCACTTGTTTTAAATTTATAATGACACGGACAAGTTTTGAAAAGCTGTAGTTTTTTTTTGGACGACAAAATTTACAAAAACGAGCAATGTTTTTCAGAAGACCCAACATCTCCATCACTGTGTGGCCTCTCGAGGGAACTATTTTGGAGGTGATAAGGTAGATTTGTATATGAGAATTAAATAAAGAGTTTTACAGGAAGAGTCTCGTTACCTTTAAACGGGTCTCGTAGTTTAAAAAAAAAATTCTGAATGCAGTTTAAATAAAGTTGGTTTACGTAATTTTGAAGTTTACGCAATAATAAAATGGGAGGGTACTTAAAGAAAATGTGTCGCATGTGTTTTATAATTTTCTGGGGTCATGTGCATGGATTTAACTTTTTGGTTGTTTTTCTCTCTTCCAGAAAATTCATTCAAGTAGTGATGCATGGCTTGAACGTAGAGCAGTTTGAAGTAAAAGATCAGAACCTGACGATCTCTAACAATAAAGATGTGGTTATGATGCCACTGAACATTCCAGATCAAGTCCTTGTTAAGTATTCAACGATTTTTATAACTCAAAATGGGCTCATCAGAGCCAAACAATTTATCGTAATTTACGGTAATAATGCCGCAGCTTGTCTATTAAAAAAGTTATAAAAATGCCTGTGCGGCTTAACTATCGCGAGGCAATGGAATTTTGTTTGGCGAAGGGCAAAAATGGTTCCAAAATCTGCCGATAGATGGCGCTGGCAGGGTAATGTCAGGGGAAAAACCAAAAATGGATTCGTGAAAGACAGGAATGTTGTTAGCCAAAAGGAAACAATGGAGCTCGGGGGTTTACGAAAAAATTATTAGCGAAAAGACAAGAATATGCGTTTACAGCGACAACAGAACTTCATGGAACAAACATCTTACTGACGATTAAGGCAGAAGTTGTTCGATATGCCCTCTACCTAGTTCCGCTACTAATTGGAAGCGCCAAATAGCATGCTCCACAACAGATCGGAAGGTATCTGTACTGATGCAATGGATGCAGTGTGTGATGCTTGCCTTCAAGTCGGCTAGATTCTCAATCCGCCGCCCGCTGTAAACAACATTCTTCAGGTACCCCCAATGCCAGAAATCACACGGGTTTTTATGGCAGCTATGTCTGTGGTGCGCATGTCATGTATTAGCAATTTGCATATCTCCAGACAATGTGAATCCTGCCAGCGCCGTCTGTTGGCAGTTTTTGGAACTATTTTTTTTCCTTTGCCAAACAAAATTCCATTGCCTCACGAATGTTCTGCTAAAAATCGTAACTTTAATTATAATCACCCTGTATATCAATTTGGGAGACACTATAAACAAGAGATGAACCAGATTTGGGACAAGAGATGGAAAATCTGGATAATAAACATGTTTTAATGGAAATTGTAATCGCCGAGTTCTAACGACGTAGTTTCAGTTTTGAATTATCACCATCAGTCGTCTAATAGGTTTAATGGTTTAGACAGGTTTGGCGTCGACTACTAAGGTCATTTTGTGCCTTTTACACAAGTTATACAGAGTGTTTCAAAATTATGTACAGTAAATTTAGTGACATATTCTTCAGGTCAAAAGAAGACGAAAATGTTCTATAGCACTTTGTCTGGAAACGATTTATTTACGCGATACAGCCAACTAAACCCGTGGCTCCAAATTACAGGAATTGTTCAAAGTGCCCGCCACCAGCTCGCACGCACGCTTCGGCTCGTTGCATGAGCGACCGTCTCATGTCATGGAAGAGTTCGTCGCCAGCATTACGAACGGTTTGACATGCATTTTCAATTCGTTGTCGCAGATCCATAATGTTAGGAACTTCTGTGCTGTAGATGATTGTTTTCACATGACCCCACAGAAAAAAGTCCAAGGGATTAAGGTCGGGTGATCTTGCAGGCCAAGGTACCGGTCCACCTCGACCTATCCACCGATTCGTGTATGCAGCATTAAGGTGTGCTCGCACGACATGGCTGAAATGTGCTGGAGCGCCATCATGCATGAACCACATGTTAGATCTTATCAAAAGAGGAACATCTTCCAGTAATTCTGGCAATGCATTCAGCAGAAACAAAAGATACGTTCGCCCAGTCAATCGTGGCGGCAACACATAAGGGCCAATTAAGTTATTTCCGACAATTCCACACCAAATGTTCACGGAGAAACGCTCTCGATGCGCTCAAGCTCTGGTAACGTGCGAGTTAGCATCTGCCCAATGGTGCTGGTTGTGAGAATTTACGATTCCTGTCCGGGTGAAGGTTGCTTCGTCCGTGAAAAGTATCTGGCTGAGACAACTAGGGTCTGCAGCATGACGACGTTGTATCCATTGGCAAAATCGTTGTCGGTGTGGATAGTCCGTTGGGTTCAGTGCCTGAACCAGTTGCAGGTGGTATGGATGCAAAAGCTGACGGTGAAGAATGCGCCAAACAGATGAGTGCAGAATGTGTACCATGGAAGAAATACGACGGGTGCTTGTCTGTGGTTCATCATGTATGATGTCAATTATCACATCCTCCTCATCCTGAGAATGTGCTACAGGCCGCCCTTGTCCTGTTTGACGGCCAAAGGAACCACGCTCCCTCAAATGTCTGTCGACAGATACAAATGTTCGGTTATTTGGCAAACGTCTATTGGGAAAGCATTCTTGGTAGAGTCTTCTTGCTTCCACAGCATTTCCGTCCGCAAGACCATATATTAGGTGCATGTCAGTGTATTCTGCACTGGAATACGTGTACATGACTTTTTTTTTACGTAAATCGTAATGCTTATGTCAAAGCACGCAAACGTTCTGAAATTGATGTTCCTAGTGGATGTACAGTAATGGAAACAAGCGTACACAACTAATGGAACAACCCTAAAGTAGGTTTAAATGGAACCAACCACTCAACCTAGTGTTGGGTCGAAACGCTGGAACTGCTAAAATATCGTCCGCTAACTACCGTGCTTCCCTACTGTATGATATTGGATTACTCGCAAACAAATCGGTTCCAGACAAAGTGCTATAGAACATTCTCGTCTTCTTTTGACCTGAAGAATATGTCACTAAATTTATTGTACATAATTTTGAAACACCCTGTATCTGTAAGCAGCCCGGGACAAACACAAACATCCATGCCCATGGCGGGATTCGAACCCACGACCAGGTGGACTCGAGAACTAGAAAGCCTACGCTCTGGGCCACCTGGCCGGCCATTGTCTAATAGCCTAAACTCACAGATTCATCCAGTTGGGAACGGTTCCGAATGTATGACGTGATGTATCGGCAACTGGTCAGGCTGTATGGAAGCACCCTTAATGATTCCAAATGTAACGTATCAATTTTTTTTGTCTTTTAGCTAATCTCTCAAGATCAGAGCGCTTGGTATTTGTGGGAGCTCGTTTCCAATTTACTCGAATGTCCAGTATTAGAGTTGGTTTTCACCGTACGATACAGATGGAAGTCCAAGGATAATTTAACCGAGTCGCTCTTCAATACCTACTCCTACAATTTTGTCATAAGCGATTACAAGGTACAGTCTAGAAACACCGATTTAGTTCGGTTAGATTTTCAGAGATTTATAACGTGTCGTTTATTTTCAGACGCTGTTTGTCATTCAATCTAAAGTCGAGCCCAAAGGTTCTGAATTTTGTCGGACAGGAAACATGTGCAACATGCACATTAATATTGTCAAGACGAATCCTTCGAGTTGTTCGTTACTTATGTACGAAGTTTTGGCAGATCAGACGACTTGGGCCGTGTGTGGACGTACAGCAGGTTAGTCATTTTAAGTAAGAAATTGTCCTAACAGTTTGTTTTTTTTCACCCCTTAACTCACGTCACTCGTCTTGATGATTAAGGTGTCGTGAACATGGAAGTTCAAACGCAACACGGTGTCACGTTAGATGTGATGCCTCTTGCTATAGGGTTCCTACCACTTCCTACTGTGAGACTTTCGAAGTACATTCCTGCTGAAGTCGCCACCAAAGGTTGGGTTCTGTCGTCGACTTAGTCGCTAGAAACGATTTCGGTGTCTTAAAATAAAATGCTCGTTTTGTTTTTATAGAAAGCGGAGCAAAGCGGGGAGATTCTACGGTGAGCAGCTCGGGATTCTCACGGCTCGAACAATTCTCGACGGGACAGGTGTACAACTGTAGCGAGGCATTGCAAATCCACGTCATTCAAGCACCTAACTTGCCTGTGGAGGTCACCTAGAAAACGACGATTCATTCGAAGTGTGTATCTCAATGTTATTAGCTGTAAAAAAAATAATAATAATAATAATAAAAAGAAATTGTACTTTAATTTTCTTCGGAAAGAAATTCTCATTTTGTGAACAAATTTTATTGTTTTTTATTCAAATGTAAAATTTATTTTTTAAGGCATTTTTCGATGGATATAGGCAAATTTTCACATACGTCACGCAAAAAGGGACCTGAAGGGAAAATAACAGATTCAAAGAAAAGTACGTTTGAAGTTTGATGACGTGTACGAACATGGTATGCAGCTCTTCCAGTGATGCGAGCGCAAGGGAAGGGCAAGCCAACCTTCTATAATCTGTCTCAGCTTTAGTTGAGAGTGATGTCACAGAATGACATTGCTTACCGAACATTGTGCACAATATTGTACATATTCTTCCACCATAAGGGATGGTCCACATTTAGCAACTTTGCGGCATGAAGCATTTTCCCAAATCCAGGCATTTTCTAGGCATCACAAAGGTGTGCATTTCACATTGAGTAGGAATGAAGCGAAGAGCTAGGTGAACTTCCTTCCTTCTTTCAGCCTGTGTCGTCAACGTCACTAAAAATAAGGCCTGGGCACTGAAACGTCATTACATTGTTACATCACCTCAGTCGGGAATTGTTAATTGTATTTACTGAATTTTCCTTACTAATGTGATGTAACAATGTAATGACGTTTCAGTGCCCAGGCCTTATCTTTAGGTGGTGTTTGCGTCGTCCTCATTCCCTTCAGCCAGGCGAACTCTGCTCTGATTGGATGTTGGATAAGTCATTCTTTCATCCAGCCTGTTGCTTTCTAGACATCGTGTATATATGAGGCCTGTGAGAAAAGTATCCGACCTAATTTTTTTTTTGCGAAAACCTGATGGATTTGGATCGCACGCGCTTGCATGAGCCGACCTTGAACCTTTGTGTGTATGCGTGAATTTTTTCCCGCCTCTCAATAGTATCAGTGGAATAGCGCCAGGTAGTGTGTTGTGCTCTCGTCGGTTTTTGATTTGAAGGAAAATGACGGAACGACTGGAGCAGCGTTACTGCATCAAATTTTGCCAGAAACTGGGCGACAGCCAGGTGGAAACCATCAGTCGTCACAGTGGAAGCATTCCTCGTCACCACGACCAAAGAAGGCTTGCCAAGTGCAGAGCAATGTGAAAGTGATGCCGACTGCTTTCTTTGACTCTCGCGGTGTGGTACACCACAAATACGCACCACAGGGTCAAACAATCACCAAAGAGTACTACAGGGATGTCCTCCGTTGCCTACGTAATGCAGCGCGGCGCAAGAGACCGCAGTTGTGGTCAACAGGCAATTGGCGCCTCAAAAACCAAACTTGATTCAGACTTTTTTGGCGAAAAAGCAGACTCCTGTGGTACAACAGGCTCCTTACTCTCCTGACCTGGCCCCCTGCGACTTTTGGCTGTTCCCCAAACTCAATAGGCCGTTGAAAGGAACGCGATTTTAGACAAGAGAGGACATTATGGCTGCAACGATAGCCGAGCTAAACTCCATTCCAAAAGACGCTTTCCAGGAATGCTTCCAACAATGGCGGCACCGCTGGGAGCAATGTGTGGAGTCCCAAGGAGACTACTTTGAGAGTGATTACGTTTCCAATGCTCCAGGTGTGTAATTTTTTTTTCCCGGCCGAAGGTCGGATACTTTTCTCACAGGCCTCTTATATGTAATAATAACATGGCTTTCTTGGCATCATGTACACTGGGTGGCCAAATTATTATGACCACCTGATAGTTTTAGGCAAATGAGCTATTGCGTCACAGCGCTGCCGCTAGAGGGCTAGATAGCTATAAAAAGGGAATGCAGGTGAGGTGAACCATCAGTTGCACTGTGTTTTTTGCGACGATATGGGCAAAAAACGTGATTTAACTGAGTTTGAACGTGGGATGATCGTCGGCGCACGCAGTGTCGGAACCAGTTTCAGCAAAACAGCTGAGCTTGTGAAGTGTTCAAGAGCAGCAGTTATTATTGTTTACAGAGACTGGACCACCAAGCAAAAAACCGGCTCTCAACGTCAAGCGTGTGGTCGTCACAGGCTCGAGCTGAAAGGAGATTGGCCAGAGTTGTCCAGGCCGACAGAAGAGCAACATTGCGTCAAATAGCGGCAAATCTTAATCAAGGACAAACTGTGACGGCCTCTGAACGAACTGTTCGCTGCTCATTACACCATTTAGGCTATGGACGCCGATGACCAGTTTGAAAGCATCTACTGTCGGCCTTGAACAAGAGCAGACGTCTCCAGTTCGCCAAGGAGCACAAGGATTGGACAGTAGATGACTGGAAAAGGGTCATGTGGTCCGATAAGTCACCATTTCAAACGCATCATGCAGATGGCAGGGTTAGAATATGGAGAAAACAACACGAAAGCACGGACCTCACCTGCATTAAGGGGGTGGTCATAATAATTTGGCTACTTAGTATATATGTACAGGGTGTGTCTGTAAAGTAATGAGACTGGCAACCGTGCGGCGCTCCAGTCGCCAGCAGTGCACTTATTGGCAGCGGGATTTGTGGTGGGGGTTCTAAGCTAAGAAATGAGAATGAGGACAAAAGATAGATTTGAAGACTGAGAGCTTGGCTTTGTTTCCCAGCTCGTGGTTCGTTACCACGGATCGCCACAGTTCACGTCTGACACAGCTTGCTGCACCGATCCGAGCATCCAATTCTTTCTCCTGCCGTCCATCACTCGTGAATGCAATCCCGAGATACTTGAATTTCTCCACCTGTCTCAATGAGGCTCCCCTAACATGGAGAGCGCACTGAGCAGGCTGTCTTGAAAGGACCAGAACCTCGGTTTTAGCCACACTGATCTTCATCCCAGCTTCTTCACATTTGGCTACTGCAAACCGGTCTAGTGCATGCTGAAGGTTCGTGCGAGAAGACCCAAGGAGGACAAGGTCGTCAGCAAAGAGCAACCTCTCCACCAGGCAGTCGCCCACACAAACACGCTCATCGCCTCGGCTGCCCCTGTCTATCCAGTCCATAAAGATAATGAACAAGAGGGACGACAGTACGCACCCTTGGCAGAGCCCAACACCCACGGTGAACGGTCTTGACTTAATGCCATTTATCCGGACACACATCTCAGAGCTTTCGTACAGAGACATGATAGCAACCAGTAATTGCCCAGGACCTCGAAAAAGCATATGACAGAGTTCCTCGGGAGAAGCTCTGGCAAGTGTTGCAAGAGCATGGAATCAAAATCGGTGATGATTAAAATATTCAAATTAACCAATTTTCTAGTTCCCCTAAAGCATACAGTTTGTTTTGGGGGCTATGGAAATTAATATGAGAATTAAGATGACCCAACTTTTTTACGAACTTATTTTCCAAGAATCTCGAAATGACGGCCAATTAAAAAAAGGCACGCCCCTCTGCATATGTTTCCCCCTTAAAAAATAAAAACGCCGACTTGTGATTAATGTTGTCTTAATTTTAGAAAAATATTCCATGTACTATATTTAATTTTTTTTAATTCGGCTTATTTTTCTGAAGAATACGTATTACAAAAGACCTCAGCAATGAAGTGGATGCGAATACTGATCCTTAATTGAAATGTGTTCCAAGTGTTTTATTATTGGAAATGTTATACTCTGTCCTAAGAAAGAAAACCTGGGCGTGTCCATTTATTTCCAATTTCATTTGTTAGTGATTGTTAATTTTACTTGGCAACAATGTCTAACAATTGAAATCTGAAATTTAATTGGATGCCCAGTTTTTCTTTCGTTGGACAGAGTATAGCACATGGCAGCTTTAAATGATTTTTCTTTTGTATTGTCTGTCATATTGGAATTCCACAAGACGGCAAAGCCCTGGAACCGAGGTTGCCGACTTGTATTCTCTTTTTTTTATCCTGGTAGATCAGGTTTTGCCACTACCCTAATTCACTCCATTCCTTTGTACGTCATCTTTCAGCCTTAAAGGACAATTCCACTCAAAATTTTTTTTGGCAGTATATCATTATTTATAACAAATAAACAACTGCACCAATAGAAAAATTTTAAAACCATTATTACATTATGAAAATCACGTTTAAAGTGTGAAAAATGCTACTTCCTGGCACTCCATTTTGTATCAGCTGACATCTAAGATCGACGTCACAGAGGGACTAGATTAGGCTCCAGTCCCATAAATATTAGAGAGAAGCACTACCATCTCCTCCATAGCGATCCCTAATTAAATCATGCCTACCATTGTAAGAAAAGCACTTTTATAGAAATAAATGCATGGTATTCGCTTCAGTCAATCCCCTGAAGACGTCACTTCCTCTCGACCTTCGTGATTTTTGTTCGTTTTATGTATTTCGCATTCAATTTGAAATTTTTCATTTACGCCACGTTATTATTTACGTCTCGAACTTTCATTTTAAATAAAGTTTTATATTAGGTTGGAGTTGTCCTTTAACAAAAGAAAGTAGGCTATTGCCCCGGGTAAACCGTGGGGTCACTTGGCATTAAACAGAATGTAGCCAAGCTTAGTCTCCAAAGATGCGTACACATCTCAAAACATGCATGCCCTCAGCAGTCTTGGGTACAAGAGCCAGCCAGAAATTCTAATGGGAAATGTTGAATTTTACAGAAACAAACAAAAGACAATGTTTACTTACACAAGTTTTACTTGCGATTTTTATACATGCAGACGAGCAATTTAAATAATGAAAAACAAAACAAAACAGATGCTTATAGAAACTTTTTATTGTAGTTTGGAATATACCAGTAGCCAGTGAAAAAGTATCATTTTTTAACAGAACATTAAAAAAAAAAAAAAAAAACATTTCAACACACAGCAGCTAAAATTCAGCCTCTTAGTTTTTAAAGAAAAAAGTCAAAGATGTCATTTGAGTGCAAAATCAAAAAGGTCTCAAGATTATGTTCTAGGAGAAGACAATAGTTTGCAAACTTCAATATTGTAAAATTGACACAAAGTGTTATCACAGCCTCCTGGAAACTACCAGGCCCGAGCATGGTAAAGAAAACATTGTTGCGTCATTTTGGTGGTGCTATTACAGAAGTTCAACGTCACAATCTTAGTGCTTCGACAATACTTTATTGACTTCAAGTTCAGGCCTGGTAGTTTCTAGAAGGCCATGGCGTTATCCAAAAATTCAGAAAAAAAAAACCAAAAACCATTACAGCTTTTATTCAGTTGGTTTCATGTAAGTTTTAAACATTTAATGTTTGTTTCAAATCAAATAGTGTAAGCATTCAAAATTGATAATGTGAAATAATAAATCGCCCTCTAGGGTTACAATACTGCTTTACAGCGTCAATTCTGCTAAAGCAGATGACATTTGAATAAAGATGAGTTTGGCTGAAAATATTTTACAGCAATTAGTTATGAAAGGCTATTATGACTCTTCCTCATCTACTCAAGTAATTACACTTGTATATGTAAAGAAGTACATGTACCATAAAGTAATCATCATTTTATGCAAATGTAAAATTTTTAGGTTCCATCATCTGCATTATATTCATTAGATGAAAACTTTAACACTGATGAGCATTTTGAAAACGGTGAGGTAAATATATGTATGTATGTATGTATGTATGTACATAATTTTTCTTACATTACTGTAATACATGTAAATTAGTCAGTACATGAACCAAATCAACAAGTGCAAAATGAGCAACAACAAATACCAGTAGAGGAACAAAAGTGCAGTAAGTGAAGACAAAGAAAAAAGGGTTGTAAGAATGAAAAAATTCCAAACAACCAACGGCAATGGATTATTGATCGCAAATACAATGTGATGTCCAGAAGTTGAAGAAGTGGAAGAACAGTTGTAATTTACTGTGTACAAATATTTTCATTTCCATTCATTTTAGTTTTTTATAGTACATATATGTACAATGCTACTTTCTTACTGTATTTCTACATACAGTAATTTCTTACATACAATTGCTAAATTCTTATAAATTTACACTATTCCGGATATGAATAGTATTTCTGTAAATCACAGTTCATAAAAGGTGTATTTGTTTTTTGTAATACTTACAATAAACTCTTTACAAACCTGCATTATGCATGTAGACTTCACATTATCAATTTTGAAACGCACATTATTTATTTTGAATGCTTACACTATTTGATTTGAAACATGCATTAGAGTATCGGAATGTACATTAAATGTTTGAAACTTACGTGAAACCAACTGAAAAAAGCTAATATATCACTTTGGAAAAAAGCTTATGCAAAAAGCATACAAAAAATGTTTTTGAATCCCATGCATAACTTTTCTAGTAATTTACGTTTTTGTGCAGACGCAACAGGTGATTTCAGTCTGAAAACGAGAAGAATGAGTTTAAAGATCAAAGATTCTTTCTTTCAAAACATAACATTTAAATTTTAAAAAATGAAACTTAACCATCAAAAGTACAGGGTGTCCGTAAAGTCTCTCCGCAGTGGAAAATGACGATTCCCATCGAAAGTTGGTCCGAGATGGTAATGCAGAAACGTTTGAATGCAAGGCACTTTCAACATCTCCTGTAAACTTGCGCTTACTCTCACCACTTAATATAGTTCATTCCTAACTTAAACATTAAATCATTTTCTTGCCTTCGTTTTTCACTGCAGAGGCTTTTCGGACATCCTGCATTAAAAAAAAAAAAAATCCCAAAGAACATTTATTTCACAAAGCACACACACGTAAAGTTAAGAAAACGCAAAAATCAAAATTTTCATCAAAAACTGTCATTTTTCCACTGGCCACTCGCCTTCAGATTAAGTTTTATTAAAAAGAAAATTTGAGGCCTCATATACAGGGAGTCCTCATGGTTCTTCCACAATTGGTTCCTGTGACGTGTCTCGACATCACTTTTTCTACTGCATCTCCCTTTAAGTGTGAAGTAGGAATTCACAACCATCTTTTTCACTCCGAAATCACCTCGTTTACTGTTACAATCTTGAACTCAGTACCTTGAAACATGTGCTAACGGATCAATCAAAACATATGTCCATCCATTGAAACACAGGATGTTGTGCTCTTTATAATACGGCAAAAGATGGTGTTGCTCAGTTTGCAATGTAGGATCATCGTTTCATTCTCTTTAGCTTTCACGCAAAAGGGAAGATGTGCACAATGAAATTATCCCTTGATGTGATGTGCACATTGTTTAAAATAAAAAAAAATAATTTAATTTTGTTATGAGCTATAATATAAGGACTCCCTGCATCTGAGTACTGCATTGCCTAAATTCAAGCAAGATATTATTTAGCTTTTGATTTAAAAGACTAAAGACAATTATGGATTTTATTCTAGAAACGCAAACAGTACAAAGTGATTCATGTACCATATTACTAGCTCATGTACTGCAGTGAAACTGATTTACACTTTCTCTGTAGTTACTCTCTTCTCGGGACATCCTAAAATTTTGATTCTTATTAAATTTTTAACTTTATAAATGACATGACCACACCCGATTGGAGCTGATTTTTTCGTCTCGACAGAAGGTTTCTCACGAATCAGCCGATGTCATGTCAAGTAAGTCCGTACGGTGTGTGTAATTTGTTTTCGGCAAACGGGGCAGTCTGTAATGCTGGGTGCGCAACTCGGACAGCTGATCAAGTGGCCGCACGGGAGGAACACTATTCCCATTTCTTCGTCCATGCAGATTTTACACAGCTGCATTTCTTTGAGGCGTTGATTCTCTTCTGCCAGCGACAATTCTAAAGAAAAGAAGATTTATAAATTATTATTATTAAACTCGTCGAAAACGGAGTTTCTGTAATTAACCACTCGTTAATACAAATGTCACATACCTTGAGTTTTGTGCATCAAATCCTTGTATCCCGAAGCAAAATTTGGAACGGACATGGACGACGACAAACTTCTGGGACTGTTGGTGATGTTTGAAACGCTTGGACTATGAACGTTGGCTGCTTCTGACTCGTTGTTTGTCTCTTCGTGATTACTAAGAAATTAAATTTCACGTTTATTTACGTGAAAACAATAAAAATGGAAGGAGCGTTCAAAAAGTAATGCATCATCATTTATTTCTCTGGAGTATGGAACATGCAACTTTGCTTTGTTTTGGGCTCAAAGTGGTGAACCCACATTTCATCGACGGTGACGATACGGGATAAAAAGTCATCCCCTTCACACTCGTACCGTAGCAACAGTTCAGGCAACATGCTTTTCCCTGCTACTTTTTGGTCATGCACGAGCTCTTTGGGAATCGAGTTTCACACATTTTGGAACACCCGAAGTTCATTGATGACGTAATGAATACTCCCCGCGCTGCTTCAGCTATGGTGGGGTGGCCACTCCACGCCAATTGGCATTATTGGTCGTTCATCCTACAGATTACCTATCGACTAATGGTGCTTCCATCGACAGTGGCAGCCCATACACATTGCACAACCGCTTACATTTATTTCCGACATTTCCTCCCTCGGAAATGAAAGATTCAATCACAGCATGCTGGTTGTGTCATCCGCCATTTTTAACACTCGCTATTCCACCGACACCTAGTGACAGAGCTTGCAATTTCGCAAACAGAAGCTTCAAACCAAGACTCCTCAAAATTTTAGCTGCGTAGCATTGCTTGTGTCGTATAAATAAATTGTGATGCATTAGTTTTAAATCACTCCTTGTAGATTAGAGACGAAGTAATATTGGTTAAGTACTTTGTTATCAGTTCTTCTTCTTGGATTTGCATGCAAGCTTGAAATAACTCTGCGTCAGAGTTAAACGGCTGTCCACTAGTTCGTAGTTTTTTCAACAGTGCATATCGAATGATGTGTAATGCAACACCATAATCTGCAACAGTCTGGAAATGAAGGAAAAAAAACTCATTAAACACTATCTCAACTTAAACAAAGACATCATTTTCCGTAATCCCGAAATCAGAGTACAATGGGGAAGTTGCATGAAATTTCTCTTTTAAAAAGAAGGCCTGTTTTATCAAACTAAAACGATGTGTGACGTCACATGCCATTGAAACACGCCTTTGTAGAGCACCACTGCGCATGCGCGGAAAGGGGATAGCTCTCCTAAATGGCATCTTGTTTAGCGATAACGCTATTTCTTCACATATTTTAATGCATAATCCAACCATCCAGTAACAAATTGATACTACGCAAGTCAAACAGGTTGTTTAAAAGCTCCTCGAACTAATGACATAAATCATTTCAGATATAATTTAAAAATTACAGCACCACATGAAGGCATAGCGCTGACGTTTCGATTGCCCCCTCCTCCTCCTTCCTCGACCTCCACGAGAAGAGATGAAAACGTATCTATCTATGATAAAATAACAGAGCTCACGAAATTTTGTTCGAAAAACGAGTCCTTCTGTTACTTATTTTCATGTCTCTATTTCTCCTTGTGGAATTCAGGATTATAGTCGATAATCACAAAGATAAGATGTATAACACACTTGGGTAAATAATAACAGGTGATTGAAACCAGGCAAAATTTAAAGTTTAATCAGATCAAAGTTCGGCTATGTCTGAAGAATCAGACAAAAAAACTAATTGCATCCCATGTGCTTTTGTCCATTCCTTCTTCGGCTAACTCAAAATCGAAGTACGAGGTCATGGAAACCAACGTTAATTTTTTTTTTTTTTAAGAATATTTCATTGTAATCCAATACGTCCATCCAGAGCCTGTATGGCCCGAGGCCGATCTTCTCTCGTGATGTTTTGGTGCCGTTATGAATGCTTTATTAAGTCTTATTATACTGGTGTTTGAAAACATGGGAATGAAATAATAATTGTAGGCATATATGTTTATTACAGACAGATCATGAAAAGCACCAAAAGAGATAGGCATGTTTCCGGTTTCATGGCGCGTGACGTCACATCACTCTTGAGCTATGACATAGCGTTTTTTGGGAGTGTCAACTTTAATAATTTTTTAAAAAGAAAGCTAAGCACAATTAGAAAAAAATAATACCCATACCGGTCTATTAGTGATCTAAATTATCGAAAAAAAAAATTAAAAAAATTTCTTTCAACTTCCCCATTTTTTCATTGTTACGTGAAATAAGCCTAATGCCATGTATTACATTTATGATATATCGTTAGCTTGTCAAATTTACGACGCCTACATAGCTATAAAAAGGGAATGCAAGTGAGGTGAACCATCAGTTGCACTGTGTTTTTTGCGACGATATGGGCAAAAAACGTGATTTAACCGAGTTTGAACACAGTATGATCGTCGGC
>JAHWFO010049765.1:0-10298 GCA_023313115.1 Rhysida immarginata
CAAGGAAAATTCCACTTTGTATTGTAAATTAAACCATCAACAGGTAAATCTTTTCGTGTAGTCAAGAGTTTTTCTAAATTGGAGATTGTGCCAGCTCCAATAACTTTGAGTTATCAGTATTCTACTGTACTGATAATATTCTTGCTTCCATGAGGAAAATAAAGATGTGACAGATATTGCCAAAAGGGTGTGTAGCTCGATTTTCAGAATGATTACATTGACGAAAATAAAATTCGCATTTAAAGACTGTAATTCAAATTCAGATTAAATATTGAGAATTCAACAGCATTTCCAAAATGGCGTCCATGACTTTATTACTAACGTTCAAAAATTTAGTAAGGGCCTGTTTTAACAAACTCGGATAAATCCTTAGACACCTATCGAAGGTGTAAACTTATACCCCGTATACTGCTTCACTTGCATTCTACCAACATTTTTTATTCCTCAGAAATAGATGGTTAATACTGCAAGTTTCACTGTGCATCCTAAAAAGTGATTAGGGATCATCTGTAAATTAGGTAATGCGAAAGATCTGCATGCGGCTCGCGCTTGCAACGTCGAGATCGTCTAGTCGCTGGCTCAATGTGCACTCGTGGTTTGGGCGTTGCCCTGTCCTGAGGGATGGATATCGATGTCGGGATGGGACATCTCAATGTGGCCTAGGTTGATCGCCATTGAGGTCACTCTATCATCTGGCGTGCTGGCTGGGGATATCACTGTAAACATTCCGTGTCATCTGCTAATTTGCTATGATCCTCTCTGGGACCAGTGCATGGTCAGAAGGGTTAAGTCGCTTGAGGTCGAGGTCGTCGCGGCGCTGAGGATGCGGGTCCAGTGTTCCACCATATTGGATCTTGCTGCGAAGTCGGTGGAATCTCTCCTCGATGTAAATTACGATACGATCGAATCCTTTCCCTCGCTTTGGCTGAGGCACTGAAGCGAGAAAATGAAAAACTTCTATAGGCAGATTTTAAACATTGAGCACTTGCCTGGAGCTTTGATTGAGTACATTATCTATGGTGCTCCTCTGATGCCATCTTTCTCTTCGAAAGGGGCGCATACGATGTACTCCCACGTACGAGAATGAAATCTCTTTTCTTCGATTACCAGGGCCAGAAGAGCTTCTACGTCTGCCGTCTTCCTTCACAGTCGTGAAACATTTGCCCCCGCGTTCATCGTAGCAGAATCATCTTCGAGAACTCGCCATTGGACAGTGCTATCCACTTCTTCGCCGGCTGTCGACTGGCAATGCTCTCTGATTCCTGCCTTCCTTCGCCCACCTTTTATTTCGCTTTTTAATGAGCCATTCTTGCATACACCTTTTCTCAACCCATGACCGGCTCGCTACATCCTTCTTGAAATGTCTATCTCTTCTAAGAGAGAACTGGAGCCGGACACTGTGGACGAACTTCAATAAAGATAACAGGAAACCACTGATCCACATAAAACTTTTAAAAGTTTTATGTGGATCAGTGGTTTCCTGTTATCTTTATCTATCTCTTCTATTCTGCTTCGCAGGTGGCCGGGAGTTAATTTTTCCTTCTGTTGGCTGCTCCTTCTGACTCTTCTTCCTCTACCTTTTCCTTGAAACCGAGTCGGATCGTCGATTATTTTTTCTTCTTTCTCCTCTCTCAATCAACGATTTTTAACAATGCAAGGAAAAATTTGTCCAACAATAGGTATTAACAATGGTATCAACACGCAATGCACCACCACTATGCAAGGATCAATAATATATATCTCATGACCAACAATGCAATGCAAAGATTGTGCAATGTAGATAAGTTTCATTTTGTAACAATGCATAGAATTACTGTTATTCAGGCTTTTCTTAGAATTGAGAGTACTTGGTACTTATCAATTTCTGAGAAGACTATTGAGAAAGAATGGAAAGACGACAGAGGAAGCATTCTTTAGCTCTGTGCTGTATTGAGCAAATGGTAAGCATGCAAATAGAAGAATCGGCGACCGCTAGACTACACAAAGTGATGAATGGCGAAGTTTTGCTTCAGGACATCGACAGAAGAATGGGAATTGCAACAACATCAACTGTACATCTAAAGTAAGATTACATGGCTAAGAATTTATTTAGACTGGCAGGGGCATACTTGGAGAGGTCCATCCATTGTGAGCCTTTAAAAAATTTTTTTGGGAGTTTTCATTAAGAATTTTTACTGTATCAATTCTAAGCGTTTTCATGTGTTTATTGTTAAGATATTTCAAAATTTAATCAAAACAAAACAAATAGCCACAGCCATGCCGGAGTTATCACCTAGCTCATTTGGTAGCACAGCAGAACGAAACATTTTTTAGAAATACATTTTGACTATTTTCTGTGTGGATGTGAATATTTTGGAAACTTAGATGCTGATAATGCGATGATTGACCGCTCCTTAACAATAATTATTAATAAAGAGCATTAAATAGGAATGCAGTGACAGGACATAAATAAGGCAGCGTTTATTGAGGAGGAAAAGGACTGGCTCCCTTAAGCTCTCTCACAACTGGTAAGGAAAGGAAAGAGAAAGAACGAGTATTGGTCAGAAAAACACTATACGGGTATTGGAAACATCTGAACAACGGTTTGGTTTGGTTTTGTTTGGTATTAACGTCCTTTTCAACTGCCATGGTCATTTCAGGACGGCGTTATAGGGGCCGCAAATTTTGCCTCGCAAGGGTTCTTTCACATGCAGCCGGCAAACGACTACACGGGACCAGCGGCTTTACTTCACTTCCGAAGGACGTGCGTGATCTCAGAATTTTCCACCTGAAAAAATCCTCGTCGTTCTCGGCCGGGGTCGAACCCGCATCCTCGGGCATCAAAGGCGATCACGCAATCACTGAGCCAAGAAGGCCAATGATGAACAACGGGAGTTTCGAATAGAGCAAGAGGGTATAAGAGCTTCTACATCAAGAGCAAGAAAAACTTGGGTCTAAAGTATCTAGTGATGTTCCCCAGTGGCTAGTCAACAAGAGGTAAATAAAGTCCAGGTATATCCCCTCTAATTCCTGTCTTTTGGATTTTTCTTTGCATGGATAACCACTTCGCTCTATGTTGTATTGATTGGGTTATTATTTATCCAATTTGGAGTTATAATTTAACTTACTGAGATTGTTCTGCTTAACAACAAGTATAATTATCTCGGGAAATACCGGGTCCTCTGCTAGTTATATATACATGATGTTTCATAATTGGTGTCCCGTATTTAGGTCCAAATAACGGCTCAAAAGGAACGGGTGGGGGGAAAATGAATATGGATCATTTGATTTTGATGTCCACTATTTCCGAATAAGAACATATCGCGTCCTTGGGGGTGAAGGGGTAAATTTGAAAACTTTAATTTTGTAGGGGTAGAGGTTAGACCCCATGTGTTATTTAGAAAGTTGTAGAGCATCATGTAAAATGTGTTATTTAGAAAGTTGTAGAGCACTCGATAATGGGCAGGGGATGAGATTTTTTCACCGGGTTTTTTGGTAAACCCACATTTTACATGATGCTTTACCACTTTCTCAATAACACATGGGGTCTAACCCCTACCCCTACAAAATAAAAATTTTCAAAATTTACCCCTTCACCCCAGAGACGCGAATTAGGGGACATTAAAAACAAATAATCAATATTCATTTTCCTCCAATCTATTCCCCTTGAGTCGTTATAGATAGATTTGACTACCAGAGGCATCCGGCGTTGCCCAGGATAATTATAATTGCAGGTAAACAGAACAACAATAAATCCCCCGAATGATTATTAAAGAACACAATACAATATGGTTTTTCGTTTGAAGAGTGGAGTTAATGTATGCTTTATTATCGGATTTGTCATTAAATGCCCCCTGAGACTCACCGGCGTCCTAATATTCCCAACCCACTGGAAGAGGTAGGGTAAGCTGCCGTCGCGTCTGGAAAATTCTACACTGTTTAGGTGTTCCAGAGACACAAGCGTCTGAATATTTGTTTGGCAGCTGAAGGGAGACACGAGTATCATCTCGAGAAAGCCTGCCTTATCCATATCGTGCTAATATACTCTATTCCTAGCCCTCAAAAATATTTAACAAGAAAAATTCAAGCAAACTCTTGAACAATAATACTCGCCTCTATCTATACAGGGTGATTCAGAAAGGTAGGTCAAGAATGAAATACTATGTAAAGGTTGTAGCAGGAAACAAAATTTTTCCTATAAACATGGGTCCGGAAGTGCATCCTTACAGAGATAATGCAACTTGTATAAGGTAGGAATGGAGGATGTGCCTTACCCGGATGGCAATGGTAGGGTCCATGTAAATTAGACTGTAAACATGTAAATTGTTCGTGTTCTCTTCTTTAAAAGAGAGGAAACAAAACATGTAACTATATTGTTGTACAATGGATCGGTTGGCTAATGCGGAGCTGGCGGACATGCATCTCGTCTACGGCGAGGCACAGGGTAATGCTACTGAAGCGGAAAGGATTTACCAACAGC
Source organism: Rhysida immarginata (assembly GCA_023313115.1). NCBI lineage: Eukaryota > Metazoa > Arthropoda > Chilopoda > Scolopendromorpha > Scolopendridae > Rhysida > Rhysida immarginata. The sequence continues at coordinate 4,460 of JAHWFO010049765.1, forward strand.
GTTTACTACATCGCCGGTCGTTTCAAATGCTACAATCTCTTCCGCAGACTAAATACATGCATCAAGGCTCAGGGTCGGCATTTTGAACATCTACTGTAATGTCATTCCTACCTCGTACAAGTTGCGTTATCTGTGTAAGGATGCATTTCCGGACCCATGTTTATAGAAAAAATTTTGTTCCACATTACAAACTGTACATGGTAGTTCATTCTTGACTTACCTTCCTGAATCACCCTGTTGACAGGGTGTCATGTAACCTATACCAGCGAAGCTCTGTGGTTTGGGGACACCAATACCTATCAGTTGGACTCCATGTATGTTCCGCGATTTTTTATAGTTTTCGAGATGTGAATTTTTTTGTTTTATTTTCAGATGTTTTAAAATTTTGGACGGTTTTAGCTGTAACTTTTTCTGTGAAGGGATTCTTTGAGATTTTCTTTGTTAGTGTTATGGCTAGCATGTGTGTTCATCTGTAACAACACTAAACATCAAAATTCTGACTACTACTAGCTCAGATTTTGATCACAAAATTAAAATTTCTGTTTGAGAGAAATTGTTACTTGAAAAAATAATTACTGAACCCTTCCTGATAATTTTAAAAACTTCATGGGTTCCTTAGCTCTCAAAATAACTCAAAAAAGTTGGTACTTTATACGGCATTTTTACGCGAAAACGGAATTTGAACTTGATACAGTCGAAAACAGTGAAATTAGGAATGTTAGATAAAAAGATGACAATAACGTATTTAAATTCAAATCATAATTATTTTTTCAAATTGTGCTAAATAAAACAACAGAAATAATCGTGAGAAATCATTTATTAGGACCGATAGGTACTTATGTTTTCACAATGTGCGTCCGTTTGTCCGTCTGTCCGTTGGTGCTCTAGCTTTCGAACGCTTTCGAATTTTCGACTTCCGTTTTCGCCATTCGACAACTTACGGAAATCGGAAGACTGAGTTCGTTGGTGGAAAATGTTGGTGAACTACTTCCAGTTCAAAACGTAAAAAATAATATAGGGAAGCACGTTTTTCACTAAACAATTCCATGTATAAATGGCCTGTGCATTGCCAAATGCTGTTATCCCCTTTAAGATTCTATAGCTAAAGCAGAGAAAAGTCTTGTGAATTAAGTGAAGACACCTGATCCTCTTCCTTGATGGTCAATATCAATCAGAACTGGTTCAAGGGTTTAGTGGTACCATTATGGTCCACTGGAAACTTTCAATGCTAAGATATAGCATGTCTTATATCAAACAGCTTGAAATAACATGTTATGATTGAATATTAACGTAAAATTAATGATAGTCGACATAAGATCAATAGTATGTGGTTTCATGGAACAGTAAGGTTCAGGGGAGACTTTTAAAGCTCAGATTTGGCATGTAATATATAAAACAACTTAGAATGATGTGTCATGCATTAATATAACATAAAATTATTAACAGTCGAAATCTTTTCACAGGTTCCTGCTTTTCATGGACCCATTATGGTTCATTGGAACTTCCAATGCTAAAATATGGCTCAATACTAAAATATAGCATGTAATATATATCAAACAACTTGCAATGACGTGTCATGAATGAATATTACGCAATATTAATGATAATTGAAATTGGTTCCATGATTCGTGTTTTAATGATACCTTTATGAAACTATTGGAAGCTTTCACTGCTAATATATAGCATGTAACTACTTACGCTTTATACGAGGGTTGGGGCATAAGTTATGGCAACTATTGTTTTTCTTGTAGATATGTGAACGGATCACAAACATATATGTGTCGTGTGGAAGTTCTGCAGGCATAGTGTACATGCAGAACAACAGATGGCTCTGTGATAGCTGGTAGTAGCGTAGCGAGGGCTGTGAAATCAGTCAGTTGGTGAATGTCATGCGAGATGGAAGTAACCCGTGTTGAGCAGCGCGCTTACATCAAAATAGCCGTTCTCCGAGGGAGAAATGCGATGGAATATCACAGTGAATTAGCGGAAGCCCTGGGGAATAATGCCTTACCATACCGTACAGTAGCACAGTGGGTAGGAAAGTTTCAGCAAGGACGTGTGTCAACCAATGATGAGCAACGTTCGGGCTGATGGTATTCAGCGCCTGGGGCTGATGATATTCAGCGCCTCCCACATCGTTGGCAGCGTGTGGTGACAGTAGCAGAGGACTACTTTGAGTGTCTTTAGGCCCAGGTTTGTCATGTCAACTTTATGTGTACTGTGTTGTCATTCATTTGCAACGTGAAGGCCATATTGCACTGTATACTTCCATAATAAATTAGTGTGTTACGATATTTCAGTGCTATTGATTGTCGACACATGTAATTAACACCTTGTCCTTTCGTCTGTATATGTCACATTTTCCAACAGGACTGTATCTTCAAGAAAAAAAATAGTTGCTATGACTTTTGCCCCAACCCTCGTATTATCAATATTAGTTTGTGTTAGGCAAATTTTACCAATAGCTAGTAGCTACTCATCCCTTCAATGATACATACTTACGCAGAAAAGCGTTGGTAAAAGTTTTTTAACAAAGATTAGTAAATAGGAATGCTAACAAATTAAAAGAATCATATATGCTCTAATCTATAGAGAAATGCTACTTTCTCCATTTAACTTTTCAGATAGTTTTATTCAGTCTGAACTATGCGTTTCCCTTAGAAGTACGCCTTGCTTAGCAACCAGAGGCTTCCTTAGCAACCTGATCTAATTCATAACAATAAAAGGCTTCTTTAGAAATCAAATGCTTTCCTTTTTGTTATCGATTTCTTTAAAATCCTATCGGTCCTGGGCATTTCGGTTGCCTGACTTGTTATTACTGTTTTCAAAATAAATATTCAAAGTGCCTGCCATCTGCCGCAATGCACAGATGGCACCGACGCCAAAAAATTACCGTGCAAATCTCGGAGGGCTTGGGTTTTTTGTCGTATTATTTCTTGAGCTTCATTTAATTTAGTTTTTATTTCTTCCAAACTCGAGAATTCGTGATGGTACACCAATTCCTTATAGCATCCCCAGATAAAAAGTTCTATGGGGTTCAGGTCAGGGCACCTTGGAGGCCAGACGATTGGTGCATTATGGCCAATCCACCTCTCTGGGAAATGCTCGTTCAAATGGCCTTTATCCTCTCTTACAAAGTGGCAAGGGGCATCGTCACACTGAAATATCATGTCCTGGCGTGTTGATAAAGTGACATCCGAATCTGCCATGGCCTTCACAAAATCATTTTGTAAAAAAATTTTAATAATTTTCACCATTTAATCTCGTTGGGAGTTATTTTGGGCCAATCAATTCTCTGTCAACAACGCCCGTCCACAAATTACATCTTTTTATCTAACAATCCTAATTTCATTATTTTTGACTGTATCAATTTTAAACTCCGTTTTCACTACTTTTTTGTGTTATTTTGAGAGCTAAGGAACCCATGAAGTTTTTAAAATTATCAGGAAGTTATTCAGTCAGGGATAAGAAATTTTTTTTCAAGTTGATCATTAAGTAACAATTTCTCTCAAACAGAAATTTAAATTTTGTGATCAAAATCTGAGCTGGTAGTAGTTAGAATTTTGGTGTTTGGTGTTGTTACAGACGAACACACATGCTAGGCATAATACTAACAAAGAAAATCTCAAAGAATCACTTCACAGAAAAAGTTATAGCTAAAACCGTCCAAAATTTAAAAAAATCTGAAAATAAAACAAAAAAAATTATATCTCGAAAACTACAAATAATCGCGGAACGTACATGGGGTCCAATCGATAGGTATTGGTGTCCCCAGACCACAGACCACAGACCTTTGCTGGTATATGTTACATAGGACACCCTGTATATAAAATAAAAGACTGAGTGGGTGATCAACGCACAGCCCAAACCATAAGGCCAAAACTACATAGGTTCTTTACAAAATGGAAGTGAGCACTAAGAAGGGGTTTTTCGAAATTCAACCCCTAAGGGGGAAAGGGGGGTTGAAAATTTGTTAACACATTAACTAGTATTGCACTGTATATTTAACACATTAACTGGTGTTGCACTATATACTTAACACATTAACTGGTGTGGGACGAGGCCTACGAGATAATAAGGTCTGGAAGCGAAAAAGTCACCTGATCAACTGGGTGCTAGCAATAAACCAAACTTCATTGTCTCCATCTTGGATGTTATTCGGGAAAACTCAGATTTTTTTATGTAAAAATAGACATAATTTTATTTGTAATTAATTATTCTATTTTTTCTATTATTTAAGTTTTTTTTTACTGTTTTGCAGGCAGTGATTGTTGAGTATATTGTTTTAATAAATGTTAATTAAAAATCTTCACGTGCTTATCACTGTCTGCAGCTAGTTGTCCTTCGCGAATAATTTTCGTGATCACGAGAATGTGTGTCCCACTATTGTTGATGTTCTTTCCGTGGTTACTGTTTTTTTTTTTCAGACAGAGCACATCCAGCTTCTGGCTTGACCAGTCGTCCCTCCTTCTGGTCCTCCACGTCCTTACTATCCTGCAGCATGGCGTTCAACTTCCATTCATCATTTTTATTCCTATGCTCTGCAAATTACTCCTACCCTGCCGTTCGATGTTTAGTTTCTTATTGAATTTCTCACTTTCATGATTCTTTACCGAGCAGCATTGTTTTGCGGGTTTACCCATAAGGTAATAATGAAATTTCTTTTAGTGCTATTTCAACAATAACGCGCATAAGGGACGCCATGCTGCACATTTCAATTTTATTCCCCATTAATAATTAATTATTTTTAAAGTCATTCGCACAATGTAGCGATTAATATTTCTCGTTACAGTGTTTTTGCTGTATTTAACGTAATTTAAGTATTTCTTTATTTTATTCCGAGAAATATTTTCTTTTGTAATTGAGATCGCCATGCTTATTCCTCACTAAATCATATTGTATAGAACAATCTTTCGTAAAGAATTTTTGTATTTTATAAATAAATATCGCATTTTTTAAACCAACATAAAGATCTTTTAACGAGCCACGTTTACTCTTAAGTTTTGGGTTTTTTTTTTTAAGTACCACCCATTAATTTATATTTATTTTGCTTCCCCCTCTGAACAGATGTTAACAATCAATCATTTTCCTTTTGTTGGAAATAATGAAGACTGTATTGTTGATAGCACCCAGTTGGTCAGGTGACTTTTTCGCTTCCAGGCGTTGTTATCTCGTCGGCCTCGTGTGTGGCGCTACAAACGTAACACACTTACTTGTGTGGCACTACATAATTAATCATATTAACCTCTTTTAGGAATGGGGGTAACGAATTATTAACAACGAGCTTTAATATGATTATGCAATGATAAGGACATAGATAAGGCAATGTTTATCGAGGAGGCTAGGGAATGACACGGGTCTCTCTTGAGCTCCCTAAAAACGTCCAGACGACTGGCGAAAATTTGTGTATTTGGCAAAAAAAAAGAGAAAGAACGAGTATTGATCAGTAATATTTGCAACAGAAAGATATCTGGGCATTGGAAACATCTGAACAACGGAAGGTCTGCTAGAGCAGGAGGGTATAGTAGCTTCTACGTCAAGGGCAAGGGAAATTTTAAAATATAGGTCTAAAGTATCCAGTGACGGTCCCCGAGGTGAAGATGGATAACATTTTAATTTGAGACAGAACAACAAGACGGTAAGTAAAGTCCTGGGCAAAGTGTGCAATATAAGTAGGTTCATTAAGAATTATAGTTCCATCCCACCTCTGAGAATTATAAAACAAAATTGAATTTGTAACAATACGTAGAATTCCTCTTCTGGTTTTTCTTAGAAGTTAAAATTTTCTTGGAAATATTTAATAATGATCAGTACCTGGAGATAATGGAGAGTGAGCAGA
>JAHWFO010049767.1:4095-16845 GCA_023313115.1 Rhysida immarginata
AATAATAAATCATGAAGATGAACTGGAGCCGATTCTCCAAAAATCAGATAATGATGTTGTTTGTAAAAATTGGAAGGAAAATTTCTGTGGCCTGCATTCAAACCAGGAAACTCTTGTGTGTCATGCTAGATGTCTCCACCAATTGGTCTATTGCAGACACTTATTTCCTGTATGTTCATTAAACTGTCTGATGGTTGGATAGGAGAAATTCCCGATCTGTGAACCGGGTGCCTGCCTCACATTGTGCTTTCCACCTTGACAACTTGCTTGTCTTAAGAAACTTAGTGATCGCATGGTTATACGGTGTCTGCGATAGTCCAATTGGTAGAGGTGTCAAGCATGACCTACAAGATTCCTATCTCGTATCCAGGTCACAGAATTTTTCTTCCATTTTTTTTTCAAATAATATTACCCGATTTTTGGAGAATCTTCTCCAGTTCATCTTCTTGGTTTATTATTTCATAATAATTCTTTATGTATAATATTTTTTAATTTTATTATTGATGAACTTAATGGTATTCATATTTCTCCTTAACATTTTTTTTTCATTTACATTCAGTCTTCAGATTAAAAATTCAATTAATTACAAAATCTCATTTGAATTGAATGAACAGATGAAGTAGTGCAGTGCTCATCCATTCAAAATTTATAAGCATTCACATTTCTACTAAACTATCAAGTTCCCTTAAAATCAGTTCCAAGACATTTAGCAAAGAAAATTAATAAAGGCCATGAGAAAGTTGTTTACTATTATCGAGTTCATGTGACCACCTTAAATATTGGCCAACCTGTGTTACAGCCAAATGGATACAAAATAGAAAAAAAAAAAACTCATCCATTAATGGTAACCTCCAATTTAAATAGCGTTCTCATTTTTATTAAATCTCCTCAATGTCCAACAATGGATTTTATAAACTTCTATCTTTATTATCAGTCTTTCCTCAGAAATACATTGCTATTGCAAACACTCGGATGGGAGAATGACCAATAGAATAACATCAATCGGTTCAAATTTTAAATGTATGAAATGTGTGCATGAGAACCCTAATTTCATAATATGATAGTTGATAGCGACATACAAAGCCAAGATTTTCACTTCATAAATGCTGGGTACACGTGCAAAAAGACGAAGTATAAAGGCTCCTCATTTAGTCTTGCTAAGGTTGTAAGTAACAGTGCCCAGTCAAAGCTTAGATGTACAAAATTTTTAAAAACGAAACACCTCACCATCCTGATGTTTTAAATGTTCTTAAATTACATAAAAACAGTTTGAAGATACTTATGATATTGTAAAGTAAATAGAAACTACTGCAATTGCCTACAAATTTATGCTTGAAGTCAAATGCAAATAATAGTTCTATTGCAAAGACACATGATCTAGGAAAGTGAATCTCCAAAGTCATAGTGCTATGGAATGGAACTAAATATCCATTTCCATTAGCTCTTATTAATATAAAAGCAAGAATGGTGGCTCTTAATATTTTTATTTTAAGACCTCATTTAATTTTCTGAACGGGTGTCTTTCTTCCTCTGCTCAAGCATCCAGAGAAAGTTCCATTATAAAAGCAGACTCTATAAGAGTAGGAATTGAACAATGCCAAGTAAAATAAACACGGATCATACTTTCTCTAAATATAGCACGATTTTTTTTCCCTAGCATCAGAAAATCTTGATTGTAATTTGGGTAGGATGAGTAGTCTTGGGATGTAATTTGGGTGGGATGAGTAGCATTTAATTGCTGTCGCGTTTGGTTTTGAAGTCTAGGTTTCGGCGTAGGGTGGCTTCTTTCGACAAGGCGTCAAGCATATGTCCTCTGATTGGGCCCCTCTCCACCTAGCTCCATATCTACCAGCTTCTTAGCTTGGTAGTATGAAATAGAGATTGAACATATTTGTGCCTATCAACGCCTTGTACTTGTATTTGGAGCAGCCCTTATAATATGATGAATGCCCTCCTGTACAGTTTATGCAAACAAAAGATTCAGCTGTGCAGTCCTTTTGCTCGTGGTACTCGCTATGACATTTGGAACACGTGGGTGAGTTAGAACACTTCCTTTTAGTATCGCCCAAGTGATGGCAATTTATGCATTGCATTGGGCGTGGTGAGGGTCTTGCGACTGCAAAGATTTCATTCTTGAAAAGGTGATTTTCTTTGGAGGAGACGGGGTGCTAAAGTATCTTCCAGCTTTCGAGAATTTTGCCCCCTGAAAAGTTGGGTGGGGGGGGGGGGGGTTCACTCCTGTAATGTACTTCCTGCATTCTGTTTCAGCGTGAAGCTCTTAGAGCGAAACATTTTCTCAAATTCCGTACATTGTGCCCACCGACGAGGTCAGGAATCTTGGAACCTCGTAGCCTTGTGTGATGGATCCGATATCTCTAAATCTTGCGCATCTTTCAGGTAATGCTACGGATGAAAATTTAACAAGGAATTTGCCCGATTGTAGCCTATTAACATTTGTCGATCCTCCAATAAGTGAGGCTATTACTCTCCTTACAAATCCAGGTGAAAATTCCTCATTACTTGTATCGTTTGAGCTGACTGAGACTATTTCTGTGTAAATATTTTTTTTAATTTCTTTTTTTTTTTTTTTTAATATATTTTTTTTTTTTCAGTTTTCACGGCGGGGGCACGTCTTTTACTGAAGAAGTGCTTATCGCCTGATGACTTGACACCTCGAGTAAGTTTCTTTTACTTTTAAGATCTTCACTTTTGTTATGGACACGATTTCAGTTTCTGTGTACCAGTGAGCAATGGAGGGTTGTTTCATGTTTAATTTTACAAAAATGGAGTTACTGAAGATCTACTGGAATCCATTTATGTGGTGGCGTTTTCTTCTTGCGATCGCTCAATGTGTTAGATTCCACTGTAAGGGGCCTCTACAGAGAACAGTGAGATAGATTCCGTTTCACTCCTCTTGATAGGCCTTTTAAAATCCAGAAAGTGTTTTCTTCCATGAAAAGCTCTTTTAAGGAGACCAAATCCACAAAAATGCATGGGAGAGGCATCTGGTGATTTGACAGGATGTCTGAAAATGGGACGATCTTAATCCCTGTTTCCTGTTCATGTCCTGGACATTTAGCCTTGTTGCTGGATGCTTTATCCTGGTGGATGTATATGTCCTTTGCCATAGGGCCGTTTAACGTGGGATATCGTTGTTCCAAGACCTTTTTTGAGAGTAGGCAGCATTTATCTTCGCTTTAGATCCCACCTTTTTGATGGTCAGACATTTCCTGCAATCACTATGAAACTCTCTTTGCGTTGACGCATCCAGTCAGATCGAGTCATGTTGATAAAAAATTCCCGTGGGTTTGCCATCTCTCAATAAATAGACACAAGCCTCATCCAAGCTCCTATGTTGTTCCATTTTGCAGCCTGCCAAGTAGTGTCCATGCAGTTTTCTTGTGTCGATTGATTTTTCTGCAATGCGTCTTGACAAGAAAACATCAACACAGGCTTAATAACTGCATTCTAATCTCAAATTTGATGAATAATAGGTTATAATCTTGCCTAAAATGGTCTGCCTTCTTGGTGGATATTCCATAACGAATAGCCTCCTTCCGTAATATCAGGTTGTTGCAAAAGTTTTCTCCGGATTTTTATTCCAACACAAAAACCTCATTTTATTGAATGACAGATTCAGCTCGTGCAGATGCCGGTCAATGGTTGAAAAGTGAACCTTGAACTGTCTGCGAGTTCCCTCGTTGTTACATTGTGATCTTCATCAATTGCTTGGCGTAGATCACCATCTGAAATCATGATTGGCCGACCGGAGGAGGTGCATCTTGAAGAGTGCTATCTCCGCGTCTGAACCGGCGATACCATTCTTCTATTGTACGTAAATTAACAGTGCCATTGCGCAGCACTGATCTTTCCAGAATACTCGTAGAAAATTATTGCTCGAATATGCTCGCGTGAAAGGCCCATTTCAGACCGTTGATGCACTCACAGATGTATAGTCAGAAAGTTGATTCTTGGATGTAATATAGCAAAGATATTCAAGAATTGAATGCAATAATTTGTTTGAAAACATATGAACACCCCCCTCGGAAAATGAGCCCTTCTTAGGCATGGGTTCATTCTAGAACCGGAGGAAACTTTTGCAACAACCTGACATTTCCCCTTAATATTGTTCTATTGGCGAGCGCCATGTCAGATGGGGGCAGCACCTGTCATGCTACGACGTCACAAAATGACGAGCATAATGGGCATAAATTGGCGGTTTTAACCTGTGTGCTGTGAGAAGATCTTTGATGTGGTGCGAAAATTTTCATAAACAGGCAAATTAAAGTTTTTTTAAAGAATTTTTAATTATCTTTTTATTACAAATTACAATCTTTTTATATCTTTTTAATTGTCTTTTCTCTTAAGTTGTTTTGCTTGTGTTAATAACTAAATCCTTAAAGTCTATACTGTACTACCATTTTTTGTTGGTTTTTTTCCGATCATCATAATGTTAATTTTTCACGGAAGTTTAAGTATAGGATCAAGTGATAAAAAAGATTGAAAAGCATTGGTTTAGAGTCTAACTTTAGACGATAGTTCACTTTCTAAATAACACGCCTTAAATAAAATCAGTAATGCACGCGCTAAACCTTCTTATAGCAAATAAAATGAATTAATGAATTTTTAAGCAGAATACTGAAATAAAGAAATATAGGGATTCAAGGCAATTTATTTTATTCAGCAATAAATGGCAACAGTTGTATAGATTTTGTTAAAATTTGTTGTCAGTTAATATTGGACTATATAAACAAAATCCGCAAATCCGTTATTAGTCAAGTTGTTTTATCAGAACAGCGACAATGCAAGTCCTGCCCTTCGTGAATTCCGGCGATTGAAAACGTTACGAAGAGGACCGATGAGCATAACTAATTTATGGAAAATGATTGAACGATTTGAATCTACCGGAACTCTAGGAGCTGACTACTATGCAGGGTACCAGCAGTGCGCACGCAATAGCACGGCAAATAGATATCCCATATTCGACGGTGAGGAAAATATTGCATAAGATATTGACATTTTATCCCTATTGCAGGGTCGGCGCGAACAGTGCGGCTCCAGAAAACCCCATGCCTGGATTTTTCACAATACAAATATTTTTGGAATTGGGCCTCGCACTACAGATATTATAAAAATAGATCCCACACAAGCATTTATCATCAGCTTTTTTTTTTTTGACTGGTCCTAAGTATTTTACTTGTTATTGATGCGCTTTCTTTCCCTTTTCATTATAGGCGATGGCTATGATGATACTCACCACAGCTGCCATTAATTAGTTTCTCACATGACCGCTAGATGTCAGGCACTTTGATGGCGAATTTTTCTGGAAAGATTAACCAGTGTTGGAAAGAGCTATGACGTAGCCCTTCCAGAACAATTTGATTTTTTAGGGCATTTTGGCAGAATACTTGAAAATGAAGAACTGAATGATAAGTTCAATTGTCAAATTTCATGAGATTTGTTCATTTCAAACTAGTGCTATGGTTTTTAATAATTGTCACCATAAACGTAAAACACCCCCTTTCTACTGGGTGTCCCAAAAATGAGCGACAATTTGAAATGAAAAACGAAAGATGTATGGTTTGCTACGTTCTACTTAGGAAACCAGGGAATTTGTTTGCATATAGTTTCAAAGTTAGTTACAGAGTTTGTCAACAGATGATGCACCTGTTGGTTACAAGGTGACATGTTGAAGAACAAGACATAGCCATAAGAGTAGTAGTATTTAAAGGGTAAGATCAGAAAGTTGAGATTCTATCGTGATGAATGACTTCGGACAACTCTTATATACTTCTGCACTCCTCGATCATTAGTCTCTCGCGTGCAATAAAAGCAGTAGTGAGGATATGGCGAATGTGGTCTTAGCCATAGGCACCTAAATTCCTCAAGACGTTCCTGTTACATGAACATGTTGTTAAATTCTCTTTTCGAGTTGAGGGTAGTTATTGTGTTCCCTAAGCCACTTTGTCTGATGGAATCTTTCCTCTTCTAACTGATGCCTAGTGATTGATTTATTTTTCTGATATAATTGTGCGAGTAATTTTATGTTGATTGGTTATAGATGTTTAAGAAAACTTGAGGGGAATGCTGGAGAGACATAGCATAGCTGAACATCAATGTCTGTGTTGGAAATTAGGAAAGGTAAGCTTTGTTTAGTTAAATGTTCAAAACCAATCAATGACGTTGAAATGGAGTTGAGGTCTACTTGATGAAAATATTTTAAGTTAATTGGTGCTTCAACATTTATCAACCTTAAGACATGTAACAACTTTTAAACATCGGTTTTTTTTTTTGTTTTTTCTTTTAAAGATCTTTCAGAAACTTCAACTAACAATAAATTTTAATAGAAAAAAAATGACATAAAAGAACGAAGCTCCTTATCAGTTGTTTTCAAAAAAGCCAAAAGGAAAATATAATGCAATTGTATATTCAGAATATGACCCAATATATTCATCTTGTCTCCAATTTGCATCAGATTAAACAATGTACTGGTTGACCAGTCTTTGTAAAACTGACTTCATGATCTATTGTTGCTTTTAAATAATGAAGTATGCTTTTGCTGCTTTCCAATGTTCCATACTGTAGCAGTAATTGAATTGTCTTGATGCACTCGCTGTATATGCAACATCCGATTGTGTTGTCACTGCCGAATACATTATTGAGCCATTAAGATTTTGGTTTCATTGTCAGTTCAGTGGAGTAGCAAGTGGTTATTCAACTTGCATTCTAAACAGTTTCAGAATGTCTAGATGCAGTGTATTTCTTCTGTGTGAGATAAATTGATTGATTCTTTTTGTCACACATGAAGTCTATTCCAAGATGATAATGTAGCTTTTCAAGATTTTTCATCTTAGAGCTTTCAATTAGATTATAAAACTAACTTAATTTTGCTGTTGATGGCTAACTGTCATCAACATTCACACAGACAAGGATGATAGTAATTTTATTTCTTTGGATGTTCACACGAGGATCTGATTCATTGTTCTCGTAGTTTTTTTTCAGTCAGTTTTTTGTATTGTCATGCGGCTTGTTTTAAGCCCTTTTAACTCCTCGTTCTATAACAAAACCTAATATTCATACTTTTGAGGGCTTCAGCAAAATTGCTTCAAGGTGTTCTGATACTTGCATATACTTATTGTAAAATGCCATTTAGGAAGGCTATAACAACATCTAGTTGATAAAGATCCAGTCCTTTGATGACTAGTGCTGTTATTGCATGTATTGATTAGTGTTGAATTTCAGGAGAAAAATTTGATGGTTGGTTGTTTTTCAAATTTCAATGAGTAATTTCCACATATCAAAATTGTCAATCTCATTTTTTGATGATACAGTTCAGCTTTAGCTCTTAAGGGTGTGTTATTACTCACGGTTTACAGTGCTTGCTGATGGCCGTTTTCAACTGCAATGGCTCACTTGCAGTCTTCTCATCCATTTGTCGAGTCGACTGCTGTTTTCCAACACTAAGTATGCACAGTGGAAGCAGAATACTAATATCTTTTGTATAAATTTAATTATTTTTGTTGAGGTTCTGAAAGATTTTGACTAAAAAGTGAAATAGATGCTTAAAAATGTCAGGTGGTCTAAATTTGAAAAAAAAAATAAATAAAAAAATTTAGCCATGTATGTGAGCAAAATACGTAAATCCACCCATTTGGGTGACCTTCGGTGATAATCATGAAAATTCGGCCATGCTTGCTCCAGAAACACGTCACTCCAGCGTCCCCATCTCCAACCTTCATGAAATATTGTGTAAATTTAGAACTGTGCTTTAACACTTTCAGACCTCATTTTTTTTTTTTCTTTGAATGGCGGAATTTTTTTTTTGCTTGAAAACTGCTAAATAACATGTGCTAATGATAAAATTGCGATTTACGACGATAGATCACCCACTCATATCCATCACAAAATTGATTGGTGTCTTTAAACATTATTTTTATAGTGTAATAAACAAATAGAAAACCTAGAAATAAAACAAATATGTAAAAAATACTTGGACGTGAACTTAAGAGCCATATACATAAAAATCATATATCTCCATTGAAATGGACACGGGGACTGAAAGGGTTAAACAATGCTGTGCAAAATTTTACTCATAGAAGTTGTATAGTAGGGTTGCAGGGGGCTCCAGCAAAGTGCAGGCTTGTGGAACACTGATGCACGCACAAATGAAATGCGAAGTTTCAAAACTTTCTGTTGCCCAACAGCAGCAGCTAGCAGCCTGAAAATTGGCAGTTTTTGACAACTTTTTGTGCTTTCTACAAAGGATATCATACCTAATTTTGAAAAATTTATTGTTATTGCTATCCCATCACAAAGTGGGCAAAATAATTTATTATGAATTGCCAACAAGCTTTTGCTGTACATAACGTTAATACAGCATTTACGGAATGCTTATACTTTTACTAGCTAATCCAGCCCATAGATGTCTGCAGCCAGCCAAGGTTGCATCCTCCTAAGTTATTTGGTTTTGGCAATATTTGCCTTCTAACTATGGTTTTTAACTTTACACTGCATTTTAAAGAGCAGGTTCTTTCCCTGTCTTCTCTGATGAAGTTCTTTTTAACACTTAGAATGAGCAGGCTTTTCCCTTAAGAATCATCCAGTTTCATGTTAGAGACTTGAATGTATAAAGCAAAAAAGGTACTTTGAAAATTCTGGTTATTTATTTATGCGACACAGAATTTTAATAAATAAATCGTTTTTTTTAATATTTTTTTTTGTTGGTGAATAATTTCTTTGTTACAGATCATAATTAATATTTGATAGCCCAATTGGTAGAGGTATCAAGCATATGATATGCAAGGTTCCTGGTTCGAATCCAGATCGCAGAAGTTTTCCTTCCATTTTTTCAAACAATATCATTAACTGATGTTTAGAGCTTCATCTCCACTTTATTATTTATCATATAATTATTGTTGAATAAAATTGCAGGTTCTAAAAGTTTTATGTATTATACATGTACTCAGAAAATCTTTGCATTGATCCATGGAGGTTGAGTCGGTACCAATTCGTTCTCTGAAAGATTTAATTCTATGTTTCTTTATTATTTAAAAAAAAATAAATGGTGATGAAGTAGGAAAGAATTTATTGTTTCATAAGTGATTGGAATTAATCTCCGATGCATTATATGAGCCCATCAATCAAACTATACTACTTCTCATTGTTGTAGTTATAGGAGTTAGCAGTAATAAGCTGTTCTGGTATCCCACAGATGTCTCTTCTACAAGGCAGTAAAGTTTGATAGATGAGCTCATATTTTGCATCGAAGATAAATCCCAATCCCTTATGAAACAATAACTTCTTTCATATTTCATCATCAGATATTTTGGAAATAACAAAGAATCCATAGAATCAAATTTTTTAGAGAATGAATAGTAGCGTATCAACTTCCATGGAGCAACACAAGGATTTTTGAGTATAATGCAGAGTTGACCACCAGCTAATATCCCGAATGACCGCCTTTAGCGGTACGGACAGCAGCTAGATTGCGTGGGAGTGAGTCAGTAAGATTTTGGTAGGTTTCTACTGGTAGCTGTTGCCATGCAGACTGTAAAGCATTCGATAGCTGCTGAAGGGTAAGCGGTGGTTGTTCCGTAGCACACACAGGAAGATCTAGGTGATCTCAAAGGTTCTCGATTGGGTTGAGGTCCCTGGGGAATTAGGGGGCCAGGGTAGTACTTGGAACTCTTCGTCGTGTTCCTCAAACCACCGCCAAACAATTGCTCGGTTTCCAAAATATTGCCACCTTGGCCTGAAAGCAGATTATGACCCCCTTTTCCAGATCTGATAAATCAGTTTTCTTACCCATTGCAGCAATGAGTGATGTGTTTTTAACATAGTGCTAATCTAACTTATATAGTCAGCTAACTAATTTCCAACACGTGAAATAGCTCCTCAGCTGGGCAATCCCGAAAACAAACTTAGGGGATAGTCATAATAATGCGACTCGACGCTGTATGTAAAAATTTTGAACGCTGCAATTTTTTTCAACAATAATTATATGATCTAGAACAAAGAAATTATTCACCAACAACAAACCAACAAAAACAATGTGATTGTTTATTTCAAAGATATAAGCAAAAAACACAATCGGGAAGGAGTTGTTGTTTGCACAGTGCGTAAACGTCAATTGAAACAAGCCATCACAGTGCTTGCTTAACTTCCCAGTCACAAAATGCATTGATCTTGATTTTCTGGCCTGTTGCAACTGACGGGTTGCCGAAGCCACGTGCATAAACTATAACTATTATAGTTACGACTCGAGATTGCCAGCAACCAGTCTACTGTACATAAGAGGCCTTAGTCTCAGATATAAAACAGGATGATTCTTCAAGAGAGAATGCTGCTCTTTCTGAAAATGTTATAAAGATCTTGATTAGAGAAGACTTTCTTTTTGCTGGTCACTTCTTTCTAGGTCCTTTCTCTACTATTTAGAGGTGATATTTTTGATATGTCTTGGGCTGTAATGATAATAGGGTATTTTCTATGATTTTGTTTGCACTACTGCCTCATATGGGGAAAGAGTTCTTGAGAGTAATTTGCATTTGGCCAGGAAGTTTTTTTTCGCTGATAGTAATGATCTCCAGTACTTTTCATCGCTTGGATCTGAGGAATTGTGATTCGATCTGCATTGGGATTTTTCTATGTTTGAATACTCCACTGAGAGTTTCTCTTTGTATATTGAAATTGCAGCATTTGAAAATCAGATGTTCTAAAGTTTCGGTTTCACCACATTCACAGAGTAGGGATTGCCAGAGGGAGAGCCTAAACAGATGGTTTTTTACTGGACAATGTCTCGATCTTATCCTGGAGAGAAGTTTTGTGTCTTGTTTTGTGTAATAGCATGAGAGGTGTTGTTTGTTTAGAGATTTGTCTAAATATTTTTTGAAATTGATAACAGTAAGGTTGTTCCTTCGTTCTCTTTTCCAATTGATTTTGCTAATGTTTAATAATAGACTTCCTATATCATTTGGCGAGTGAAAGTAAGGGATTTCTGTTCTGTACTCCCTTCCTCGTTTGGCCAGGAAGTCTGCCATTTCGTTTTGCTGGGTCACTTTTATTCCCCGTGTAAAATTAACAGCCATAATTGGAAGGCAAATATCGGCAAAACCAAATAACCTGGAACCAACCTTGGCTGACTACAGACATCTACAGGCTGGATTAGCTAGTAAAAGTATAAGCATTCTGGAAATACTGTATTAAAGTTATATGAAAAGTTATATGGAAATAAGCTTTTTGCATATTTTCAGAAACTTAAGGCAACAAATTTTGCCCCACTTTGTGATGGAATAGCAAAAATAATAATTTTTCAAAAGTAGGTACAATATCCTTTACAGAAAGCACGAAAAGTGGTCATAAGTTGCCAATTTTCAAGCTACTAGCTTTTGTTGCCAATTTTCAAGCTACTAGCTTTTGTTGGGCAACAATAAGTTTTGAAACTTAGCCTTTCATCTGTGCTACACAAGACCTGTTTTTTGCCGGAGACCCGTGCACACAAACTATACGATTTCTGTAAGTGAAATTTTGCAGAGCATCACTTAATGCATGAAGATTGAAAATGGAGAATAAAATGCATTTAGACCATTTCATATAAAATAACCAGTTCTTTCAAGATGAACTTGGGATGAGTATTATCACTTGTGCATGGAAGTATCTGTTGAGAACTTTCCATTTTTTGATGATAAATTTGATTTTTTCCATTTATTTTTATGATGACTAATTGGAGATTCTTATTTTGGAATAAATTAGGTTTGCTTTAGTAGTGGATATTCCATTTGGTAAGCATTCAAAGTACGTAGGTGATATTTTTCATTTAAAAGTAGGTTCAATTAATTAATTGAAGTTGTACATTCTTTTTTTTTTTTTAGGAAACCTTTGCATAGGAGGAAATGCTGATTGTAATCTCATATAATTGGATTGACACCAAATGATAGCCAACACCAAAGACTTTCTAAGCAATTCTGGTCAGTGATAATTGAATGCGGAGCTCGACAGAATATTTTTACTGTTGTAGACAATTATCTACAAGTGATGTGATAATTTCTAGAGATATGCAGATGGAATGTTCTTTAAAGTTCGATGAAAGTAAATTAGACCACATTTGGATGTAAAACTCATGATGACTTCTTCTAGATCCAAACGTTAGAGACTTCTAGGAACTCTGCGCAGATGTTGATTTTTGATGACCTCTTATCCAGATGATAATACACGCCTAGTCGAATATGGTGGTAAGATGCTTTTATGGATATTTCCAATATTGAGGGCTCTTCCTAAATAAATTCTGCACAAATGATAATTTTGATGATTTAATGCTCAGATTATAAACAATCTCTCATGGTCGAAAGTGGTGTTCATTGAAAATTGTATAAATTAAAAGGAACAAAGTCAGTTCCTTAAAATTCTGTGTAAATACCCTTATAAAACGAACCATTGATCAGACTTTGTTCCTCGAAAGTGTTCTTTAATATCTGGTTTTTATACATTATTATTTTTGTATCTTAATTAATTATACATTTAACTTAAACAATTTTCATTGACCTCCATATCCAATTGTGAGAACTCGTTTCTATTTGAACATGAAATTTGAATGGATATTTATAAGAGAAAAGGACGAGACACAAAAACCCTGGAATGCAATAAATAGTTAATAAATACAACTGAAAAATAAAATAATATTTAACAAATAACAAAATAATAAATATATAAGTATAATCAAAATAAAACTAAAAAATCAAATAAAGAGCTGACGTT
>JAHWFO010049769.1:0-10516 GCA_023313115.1 Rhysida immarginata
TTTAAAACTTGTTGTGGTTAAAGAGTCTTTTATTTCTTTTATTATATGTTCTCCTCAATGGTTCAGGCTGGAGGGTGATTGAGGCTTCTGATGACAGAGTCATCTTCTTTTCCGATTTGGCGGCTAGATCTGGTTCGTCAGACGTTCTTGGTCCTTCATCAACCAAGGTGAAAGTGGGGCATACTTGATGATCCATTTCATCAAGATGAGGTGTTGGCTCCACTGGGGTTTGTTCTATTAGGGTCAGCTCTATCCATCGTGAAGAGGATTCATCAGGACTCATTTCTGCAGAAGCTGGAAGTGGTTTTCATTGTGGTACGTAGACTACATCCCAACTCAGTTCTTCATCTTCTTCCATCTCACTTTCTGGTAGGCGACCCGAAGTCTTTTTCCTGTTTCTGGTAATGTGTTGTTGAGGTCGGGCATTAACACTGAAGCAAGGTTTTAGGCAAACAACATGTATGGTCTGTCGGTCATGCTCTTGGATACTTTCGATTATATAGTTTACAGGAGAGACTTTTTTTTAACTCTCTAAATGGACCAATATATCTAAAAGCTAGTTTGTTTTTCCCACCTCCCTTTTTAAGTAACCAGACCTTTGCCCCAATCTTAAATTCTCTTAGAATTCTACCCACATTGGCCTTATCAATTTTTCCTTTTCTTCTTCCTTCGTTTTGCCTTTTTGCAAGCTGACGCGCTTTTGTTAGCCCCCCTACTAGCCTGGAACGATATGTATCAAGCTATACTTCCTCCGTTTCCTGTTCCCAGGAGAATAGGAGCATGGGATCAAATCCATAAAGTAAATATGCAGGTGTCTCCCTAGTATTCTCATTGGAGCTGCTGCATATGGAGAACAAAGTTGCTTCTAGTAATTCATCCCAATATTGTTTATCATTATTACACAGGAATCTTAGAGTTCCCCTATGTTTTTGTTCATTCTTTCTATCAAACTATTACATGTAGGACGATAAGCCATTGAGAAGTGATGTTTTATATTTAAGTCTTTGGCCACCACACGCATCAGCTCCGATGTAAAGTTTGCTCCACGATCAGAAAGCAGTTCTTTAGGTACCCATATCTACAGATGATTTTCTCATTAAGGGCTTTGGCAATACTTTCAGTTGATTGATCTGGAATGGCCTTTGCTTCGGAAAAACGGGTGAAAATATCTAGAAAAACAATGATGTATTTGTTTCCATGGGTCATTTCTATTAGTTTGATTCTAACATCCTCTCTTACCCATATTTTCAATTTTTTCTTCCCTCGACACAATTTCCCTATGTAATATGCAATTCCATCTTGAACAGTGTAATTCTTTCCCTTTACCTTTCGGGCTACCAAGTCCCTAACGTTGGGGTCCATAATCTGGGATTGGATTATTTTTTCTTTCCAATCTATTTCTTCAATCAAACTAGAGCTATTGACTTCAATAGGTTGGGATCAAGACAGAAGGTCCGCAATACAATTATCACTCCCTTTAATGTGTTTAACCTTAAGATTACCGTATATTCCTCCACCTCAATTGACCACCTGAGTAGTCCTTTCATTGGTTCCCTTCATTTTTTTTTAAAAATGATAGAGGTTTGTGGTCAGATAAAATAGTCACTGGAAACCCAGGATATGCCTAAAATGACATATAGCGAGAATAATTGCCAATGCTTCCTTTTCTATGGTGCTGTAATTCAATTGGCTTCCTTTTAGTTTGGCGCTAAATAAAGCCACAGGCTTCATATCACCATAGTGTATTTGATGCAAAGCTGCACCAACAGCACCTTGAGAGGCATCCGTATGAAGGAAAAATTCCTTCTCGTAATTAGGTGGCATAAGTAATGGAGAATTACTTAGAGTTCTCTTAACCAATTTAAAGGCCTCCTCGCATTCCTTGTCCCAAAGAAATTTTACTTTTTTTTTGTAAGATTTGTAATTGGAGTTAAACACTCCGATAAATTCTTGAGGAAGAGTCTATAAAAATTAATGGCTCCAATAAGGGATCGTGTCTCTTTCACATTATTTGGTGGGGCTAGGTTGATGATGTCAGAGACATTTCCTGGATCTGGCTGAACACCGTTGCTTGAAATAATGTGACCCAGGTATTTTACCTGGTCCATGCAAAAATGACATTTCAATAGCTTAATAATGAGTCCCCTTTTCAAAAAGATATCAAGCACCTTTTCAAATATGATCCGGTGTTCCTCAAAGTTTTCTGAGTATATCAGTACATCGTCCTGAAAAACGAAAACACCCTCACCAATAAGATCGGCCAAGATCTCGGACATAAATGCCTGAAATAAGTGAGGAGTCCCCCCCCCCCCGTTGAAGCATTCTAGTTAGCTGGAACTTGCCCCAAGGGATAGTAAAGGAAAAACACTCTCTTAGGTGCACTGCGAGGGGAATCTGATAGTAGCCACTGTGGAGGTCCAGGACCGTGAAATATTTTTGTCCTTGGAGTTGTTGAAGTATTTCTTGCACCTTAGGGCATAGGGTAATCCACTGCTTCTGTAACTTCATTTACCCTTCTCAAATCGAGAGTCATGCGAATTTCTCCATTGTCTTTTTTTACCACATGGAGAGGGGAGTTCCATTTTAATGTTGTAGGTTCTAATATTCCTGCCTCTAGATAGTCAAAAATATATTTCTTTAACTTTGGGAGGTATACTTGCAGAATGGGATATTGCTGAACGAAAACTGGTTTGTCTCTTTTGATCCTGAATTCTACTTCATAGTCCATTGACTTTCTATATGTCCTGACTAAAACAATCAGCAAATTTTATCAATAACTTCATAAGTCTTCCCCTCTGTTCATTGTTAATAAGTTTTAATGCCTCAATATGAATTTCCCCACATTCTATAGAAATATTATTAATAATAATATCCCCCCTATTATTCTATCATAATCATGATTTGAGAGATCCATAACTAAAAACTTATAGCTGCCTAAGTTTCCTGCTTCTGTCTCCAATTCTGCCATAATGGCATTATCAACCAAGGACACATGCCCATTGATCCCCCTGATAAATGAGATGCTATTTATCCAATTAATCTTGTCCCCTAGAGACTTAGCTATCTTATTATCAATTATGGACATCTCGAGATCCAGTATCTAGCAAAAATTCTAAAGGTGCATTGTTTATATTGATTTTTAACTTATGGAGCCCTCTGTGATCCCTTTGTATTTCAACCAGATTCTGCTCTTTAGTTTGTGACCCCCATGACTGGTTTCCACCAGTGGTCACTACTGATTTAAAGGTTTGCTTTTGCAGAACCTTGAAATATGTCCTTTCTCTTTACAGTTAAAACAGACAATGTCCTTTCTATTTAGATTCTTAGTCTTTATACTAGCCAGTTCCTGTTTCATGTCTTCTAATTGATTAGTTAAATCCTGAATTGTTTTATCTTAGGTTAAACGTGATTTTTCGTTCTCTTGTATTTGGGCAACTAAATCTTTCAATTGATTTTTTATAGTTTCAAGAGCATTGTCCAAAGGGACTTTAAAATCCTCAGCAGCCTGACAACTCAAATATGAGTTTACATGAAGGTCTAGAAACTTATTAGCTCAGCAAACTGCTTCTTCAAAGGTTTGAGGTTGTCCCTATGCCAAAAAAACCCCTATGATTAGGGAGTACAGTTTCTCTAAACCTCTCTAAAATTAACTCTTTACGTGTATCTGCCCAACTACATGTCTTGTGTACTAGGTTCTGCATACTCATTCACAGTTTCCCTGTTTCCGTGCTGTGCATTGATGAATTCCCCCAAGGGGTCCTCTTTTGCCTTCTTTAAAGTCATTACCCTTTTAAAGGATTCTAGGAATTCACAATATGTTTTTATCTCATAAAAGCTATGCTCACACAATTTTATGGCAGCCACCCCTTTCAACTTTGCTCTTATAATGCTGATTTTAAAACGGTCATCCCATTTGGCCATTCCAGCCACATCTTCCACTTTTGGCAAAAAAGGCCTCTAGGCCTAAATTTCCTTCTTCCCCTGAGAAGGTAGGTATCATAAGCGAATACCCAGCCATGGTCTGAGATTCCCTCATACACAACTCCCCCTTGTGAGGCCACTGTGACATAGTCAGTTATTTATAAATCTTTTTTTGTTAATATAGTAATCTTCATCTAATATTGTAATACCAGTAGCTGATTTTATTCCGAACGTTTTTTGTATAAAAACCCCCAGGATTAATACAAAAACCCCTTACCGATATCGAAGATCGCTCCATGCGGCCGTTAGGCCTAACGCCGCTTAGATTATTGCCGTCTTGTTTAGATTATAAACTTTGATGAAACTCTTTACGTGATTGTATTGAATATTTTACACTTGTATGATAATCAAATTTATTTAAATTATTGTATTTCTTAGTGTTATCTATTTTGTTTTGCAAATTCTCCCAGAAAGAATACCGATTCAAATCGTGTAATTGTAACGCTTGGCATGCTGAGAAGTCGTGTCTTGTCTGATCGCTGTGTGGTCTTTCTATCTTCCTTACCGGATGTGTTGTGAGTAGTTAGGGCGTCGCCATTAGGTGGCGATCAAGGAATTTGCTGCGGGATCGGCGTTAGATATAAAAGGGGAGCGCAGCCCCCCTTGATTCAATCGAGATTCAGGCTTCATCATGTGTGGAACCCTCCTAAAGGCCCCAGGATCAGCAGAGCTCTACTATCCCAGCATAATAATGTGAATTTTAGTCTTTTTCTTTGTTGTCACAAATTTTGCCTAGTCACCTTTCATCATTTCTTTATTAAGCTTAGTATCCAACTTAAATTCTGTTAATATGTTGATGGAAAAGCCCTTACATTAGTTAATTTGAAATTACTTTAAAATTGTTCTCTGGATTGTGCCCAAATTTTATTATTTTCATGTATAGTTTGAATAGTCAATGTGCTTGCAGCTCCTCTCTATTATTTGGGAATTATTGCCTAGAGTTATTATATTTATAGTTTGGGTTATAAAATCTGTAAGATATAGTCTTTTGAATATGTGTATGTTAAATTTATTCAGCAAAGTAGTGTATGTAACAATCTGTCATTAAATCCTTGTTATCCAACTAAAACTCTGACCAAGTGTAAGGTCATTACTCGATATTTTCACAACCCATATATCACAACTGGCGCCCGAACTTAGGGACTGTAAGAATCGAGAAATGATGGGGGGAAAATAGCAACGCTGAAGTGAATGCTGCGGCTAAAGGCACTGTTTCTGCAGTCTCGGGTTTTACCCACCTCATTCCAACCTTTTCTGGTGACGATGGCTCCATTGACCTGGAAGGTTTTTTTTGTGTAATAGAAAATGTGGCCACTTTGGCTGGATGGAATGAGGAAATCAACACTAGTGTCATAAAAGCAAAATTGAAAGGAACAACAGCACGAAAATTCAATGAATTGCAGTTATACGAACTAAACGATAGTAACAGACTTAAGGAGAGATTGGTCAGGGTTTTTGGAAGAAAGTCGGATAAAAGGGATGTAATGAGGGATTTCTTCTTGGCTCAGCAGGTAAAAAGGGAAAGCGTAGAGGAGTTTGCTACGCGACTTGAACATTTGTGGGATAAGCTTACAGAATATGAGCCCAGCATGAAGCCCCAAGGGAAAACCCTCTTATTGAAACGGTTTGCAGAGAATTTACTCCCCATGCACACAAGAGCTATCTCCCTTTTGGAGCCTGACACCTTTGAGAAAGCGGTAGAGGAGGCCATAAAGTCAGAGGCCCTAGAATTAAGATCCAATACTGGGAATTGCAATGTGGGCAAGGCCAGAGAGTCGCATGATCGTATGGAGGCCCTAGAGAAATTAGTTATCCAACAAGGTAAAATGTTAGAATTAGAAAGGAAAGACAAGGATGACAAAGAAAATCTAAGGAAGGAACTGTTCAAAAAATTAGAATCTCTTGAGAGGAAAGTAGAAGAAAAACCTAGAAGGGGAGGCTGTTTTGTCTGTGGGGAGAGGGGTCACTATGCAAATTCCTGTAAAAATAAGCCTTTAAACTGAAGAATGCCGGTCTTGCCGACCAGTATGATCCAGCTAAGTCAAATGAACAGGTCAATCTGGTCTTATTAAAGAACCCAAGTGATGGGTTATACAAAGTTAAGTTAAATGTTAAGAATTTATGCATAGTGGCGCTAATCGACACAGGATCGCAGATCTCCATAATAGATGAACATGTAGCTGAAAGTTTAAATGAGACTGTAACATGGGAAGACATCACGATTTTAGTTAAGGGGATAGGAGGTCAAATTCAAAACGTAAACCGTGCCATATGGGCAAACATTCATTCTGAAGAAGGAATAACTGGGTATTGAAAATTTGTCTGTATGAATTTGAGAGGAAGGGAGTACCAAGCAATTTTAGGGACGGGCCTGATTAAAAGTGTCATGATTGAATGTAACGGGATACAAATAGATTCGCAAAGGAAGGGCATGCTAACCAAAGATCAAGAACTTGTGATTTGTGATCTCATTGACTCTTATGCTGATAGTTTTGGAGAGGAGGTGGAAATCCTAAATGGTGTGCGAGATGCTGTGATCAGTTTCGAGATTGATAAGACAAATCCCGTGTTTGTCAGGCAATACCCCATACCTCATAAATATCTGGCATCCCTTAAGAAGCGCATAGATCAGTACCTGGAGGCTGGTATCATTGAACCTAGTCAGTCCAGATGGAACTCCCGGTGTTTGTTGTGCAAAAGGAAAACTGGGATATACGCATGACACTTGATCTGCGTAAGGTTAATGGCATCACCCAAGGCCTGGACTTTCCCATGCCCAAGCCCCATGAGATCTTTCAGAGTTTGAATGGCCATAAGTACTTCTCCGTCCTAGATCTCAACTCGGGGTACTTTCAGATTCCTCTTGCTGAAAACTTGCGTGAATGTTACGCGTTTCAGATGCCCTGGGGAAAGTTCCAGCTAACTAGGCTGCCCCAGGGTGGTAAAAACTCAGCCTCCGCATTCCAAGGCTTCATGTCTGACATTCTTAATGAGACTTAGGAAGAGGGATCTTTGTTTTCCAGGACGACATTCTTTTATATTCGGAATCATTTGAGGAACACTTGATTCTGCTAGAATGGGTATTGTGAGTCTGTAGTGAAAGAAACCTAAAACTAAAAAAATCCAAGTGCTCAATTTGCATTTCCAGTGTTAGATATCTTGAACATGTGATCACGGCAGAAGGGGTCAGTCCTGATCCTGGAAACATGCAGCATATAGAGTCTATTCCACCTCCCTCTAGTGTTAAAGAAGTAAGGTCATTATTGGGAGCAGTGAACTTTTACAGGCCTTTTATCGACAACTTATCAAGCACCCTCCTTCCTATCACGGGCCTAACAAAAAAGGGGGCTAGATTCAAATGGTTTGATGAGTATCAGGAGGCCTTCAATAAAATAAAAGGGGCACTTAGCAGTCAGCCAATACTGGTTCCCCCCCGATTACGAGCAAGAATTTATCCTTTTCGCTGACACCTCGATTGGAGCCACAGGGGCAGCCCTCCATCAAATGAAGGATGGATACCTCCGACCAATTGCATTTTACAGCTACAAATTGAATAAGACACGGATAAACTATAGCACAATTGAAAAGGAGGCTTTAGCCATTATAATGGGTCTAAGACAATTCCGTCACATAATTTTGGGAATCCCAGTGACTGTAAGAAGTGATCACAAACTCCTTGCTTTCATTAAGAGCCTAAAACATTCGAATCAGAGGCTGCTTAGATGGTCCCTAGAACTAGAAGAATACAACCTTAAAATAGAGCATGTGAAAGGGGAAGACAACGGGATAGCGGACTTGTTGTCCAGGTTACCAGCGAAAGAAGTCCAAGCTGTGATCCAAATGAACAACGAGACCATGATAAAAAAA
Organism: Rhysida immarginata; assembly: GCA_023313115.1. NCBI lineage: Eukaryota > Metazoa > Arthropoda > Chilopoda > Scolopendromorpha > Scolopendridae > Rhysida > Rhysida immarginata. Next base: position 7,849 of record JAHWFO010049769.1, read on the forward strand.
AAGTGGATTCACAGCATGCTGATCCTCTCCTGTCTTCCCTGGTCAAAGGAGATAGGAGGAGGAAAGGTTTTTTTATTCAAGATAAGATGTTGATGAAATGGAGGACTAATAACAGAAACAAACTTTGTGTTGGGGAATCAATGCGTGCAGAGCTAATTGAGCGAGCTCATTCAGGAAGCTTAGCGGGTCATCAAGGGGTTGGCAGAACCATTCAGTCACTCAGAACTTGGTACTATTGGCCTAGCTTAGAGAGGGATGTCATAATTTACATAAGGGACTGCCGAATATGTCAACAGTGCAAATTAAAAAAGGGTAGAGCCCCGTTTCAAAAGGGTCTGTCCGCGTCTTTCCTTTTCAAAAAATCTCCGTGGATCTGATAGGACCCATACCTGAAAGTTTGAAGGGGAATAGATACATATTAGTATGCATGGATGTATTTTCGAGATTTCCGGAGGCATGTGCACTCCCTGACTAATCGGCTATGACTGTGGCCAAAGCTATAATGGATCATGTCATTTGCAGATACGGAATACCCCATGAAATTATATCAGATAGGGGAGCCAACTTCACATGAGAATTAATGAAGGCTTTATGTGAAGATCTGCGAATTGACATGCACCATTGACATGCAACTACTGAAATGTTGAGGACTTTACGCAATAATGACTCTCGTGATTGGGACGAGAGGCTTGAGGAGGCCCTATTCACTATTCGCACCAATCCCAATAGTAACACTGGCGAAGCACCTGCCTTTGTTTTACATGGGTTTGACCCCAGAACCCCTCTTTCATGGGAAAGGGAGTCTGACAAACATATATCCATACAAGATTACCGTTCTGACTTAGTTTTAAGATTATTAAAGACGAGAGAGAGAGAGTAGAGAAACTGAGTGAAGAAAATAAAGGCAAAAAGTTAGCTCTTAGAAATAAGAATAGGGAGGAGTTGCACTCATATGCTATTGGAGAAAGGGTATGGATGTTGCGTAAAGGAGGGAGGAAGAATAAGTTGGGACACAGGTACTTGGGGCCTTTTCGTATCATAAGACTCGTATCCAAGGTTAGCTATGAGATCGAGGGAATATGGAGACGTGACAGGCAGATCGTGTTATGGGACAGACAGACTGAAGCTGCGTTATGGGACTAGAACGAGTGGGCACCCCAAAAGGGGAACCAAGCCAACTCAAGTGAGAGATCCTGAGGAATCGGAACCTAAGGAAGAGGATGTACCCATACGAGCACGGAAGGGAAAGAGCCTAGGATGGGTGAGAGATACGCCCGACCACAAGAGGCCCTTGTCACCACAGCCTGATGCAGCTACGGAGGAGCCAGAAGAAAGGAGAGACATCTCGCCAGAACCATCACTCTTCTGCAGAGGAATTGGAGGATGATACGGAGACTGCCGGATCCCAACAAGAACAGGCCCAGGAGGAGCCTAGAGCTATTCCAGAGGAGGAAGCAAACCTGGAAGCACCGGAGGAGAACTCCCAATACTCTCTCAGAAGGAAGCCGAAAATAGACTACAGACACCTTCACAACGAGGGACTGTTATGGGGTCCTTTTCTCTAAGAGGGGAGTGATGTGACATAGTCAATTATTTATAAATTTTTTTTTGATAATATAGTAATCTTCATCTGATATTGTAATACCAGTAGCTGATTTTATTCCGAACGTTTTGTACAAAAACCCCTTACCGATATCGAAGATCGCTCCATGCGGCCGTTAGGCCTAACGTCGCTTAGATTATTGCCGTCTTGTTAAGATTATAAACTTTGATGAAACTCTTTACCTTCAGTCTGTGATTGTATTGAATATTTTACACTTGTATGATAATCGAATTTATTTAAATTATTGTATTTCTTAGTGTTATCTATTTTGTTTTGCAAATTCTCCCAGAAAGAATAACGATTCAAATCGTGTAATTGTAACACTTGGCATGCTGAGAAGTCGTGTCTTGTCTGATCGCTGTGTGGTCTTTCTATCTTCCTTACCGGATGTGTTGTGAGTAGTTAGGGCATCGCCATTTGGTGGTGATCAAGGAATTTGCTGCGGGATCGGCGTTAGATATAAAAGGGGAGCGCAGCCCCCCTTGATTCAATCGAGATTCAGGCTTCATCATGTGTGGAACCCTCCTAAAGGCCCCAGGATCAGCAGAGCTCTACTATCCCAGCATAATAATGTGAATTTTAGTCTCTTTCTTTGTTGTCACAAATTTTGCCTAGTCACCTTTCATCATTTCTTTATTAAGCTTAGTATCCAACTTAAATTCTGTTAATATGTTGATGGAAAAGCCCTTATGTTAGTTAATTTGAAATTACTTTAAAATTTATTTATTTATTTATTTATTTATTTATTTATTTATTAATAGAAAAAATTCTTATAGAATCAGACCAGGGCCTGTATGGCTCAAGGGCGACATGTTAGGTCCCTGGTGGATTAAACGATAAATACACATTGGTAAATTAAACAGATCTAGGTTAGTGGGTTAGTAGGGGAATTAGAGAGATATTTCTTTAGCCTATATTTAAAAGTAGTCAAGGAGGACGAAGAACGGATTTCATTAGGAAGGTTATTCCAAAGCCTAATACCAGAGTTGGTTATACTTTTAGATTGATAGGTGAATTTGGTCAAAGGGATAGTTAATGTGTCATTGTTGCGGAGATTATATGGAC
>JAHWFO010049770.1:0-42693 GCA_023313115.1 Rhysida immarginata
CCTTCTCCCTCAGAACCGGAGGAACCCATCCCCCTAGAAATGCCAGAAATGGCAAATAACCGCATAAACGATCCATCTTTTAAAGCGACGGAATCGAACATGGGCATCATATGTCCAAACGTTACGACAATCAAAATGATTAACACCAACACAGTAACAAACACCGATACAGCAACAAAAAACATAACACCTGTGACCCATTTAGAGAGTAAAGAATGTTCCTCCTCTACCATCTTTCGATTTAAAAACCGTCTAATAACTGCCCGGCGCTCTTGGATAATCATATTAACAATGCAAATATCCAATAGCAGTGTAAACAACCCCCAATACTTGCTGCCAGATATAGCCACGGGATTGGCCCGAAGGATAATCATTTCTTTAGTAGGGAACATCCCTTTTATATCTAAGCTAAGATCAGGAGATTTCCTGATCAAATTCACTAGGACGGAACAAACGATTCTATTGACTACAAACAATACCGTGGGCCCGTACTCGTTATCATTTGAAATCCCAAATACCTCACCCATAATACTGGCATAATTCACGGAGTCCCTATCTTAATCTCCGAAGACTTATTACGTAAAGGCTCCAATATTGGGCATCATATTGAACGAGTAATACGCCTCAGACCGGCTTTCCCTGAAGCAAACTTTATTTTATTTATTTATTTATTTAATACAACAAATAAGTGTTCTTGTATTTATTAAGTAGCGGAAGAATGGAGCTTTTTTTGAGATAGAAGGTTGAAATTCGGAATTTAGCTTACTATGGGCATGTGCATCTTCACTATTTAGTTTGATTTTGATTGGCCCAGTGGGGTCGGAGTTTCGGGGGCGGAAATTAGAGGGGACCAAATGGTCTACGCATATTTATGCATATAAAGGAATGAAATTCGATTTGCAGATTCCTCTAAACATGATCAACATTGCTTTAAAGTTTGGGCCAAGTTGTCCCAATAGGGACGGAGTTGTGGGAGTGGCAGTCACTTGGTATTTAGAACTATGGCAACATGTAGCATGTCATATATCATTCGAACGGAAATGATGAGAAACGAAAGAAGATAGAGCTCTTTTTCATCTTCTAAATAATACGTTCGAGAAAATCGATTTTTCGATTAAAAAAATGGGGGGGGGGGGGGGAAATAAAAAGTGCAGATAAAAGGGTAAAAATAGATGACCTCAGCGCTTCCGCTACTTTCCTATACCTTTCTCGGGAGGATTAATTTCTTGTTTAATACAACAATAAGGCTTTGGAAGTGTTGTTTTACATCTGAGCACAACCAACCCACAAAAACACGTTTATGCAGACTCTCAATCTTTCGAGATTTTCCCTCATATCCCGCCATCACTTAGGTGTCGCCGGTGCCATAAATTTGGTCTGGTCACTCCCTTATGCAAACCCCCTCCCATTTGTGGACGGTGTAGAATGGGGGGGGGGGGGGGGCCCAAATCCCCAAAAAAAAATTTGTTAACTGTGGAAAAGACCATTTGTCTTACTACCTGGGTTGTACTAGCTTTCTATTAGAATGCCAAATTTAAGAAAGGATACAGTCCCTGATAATATCCTATAAAGCCGCAAGAACGCAAGTAGAGAAAGAACGTTCACGATTTCCGGACGCCCAATCATTTGCTGCGGCCCTGAATATCTATGTATCCTTGCCGTCTTCGCTCTGCACCCAAAAAACAACGGCCCTCAAAACACTTCATCCATCAAATAACAAAACCGGGGAGTTCTCTGGTATGAGAAAAACAGTGAGACGAGACTATATCCCCAAAGAAAGGGTTAACGAAACAGTCATTATGGCAACTAAAGAAGGGATCCGGGCTCGTGACTCCAGTCAGAGCTCAATTCAAATGCCCAAATGCGTCTGGACATCGTCAGCAACGTCTCTCTTGGGCCCATGGACACACTGACTGGAGTCACGAGCCCATGAACACACTTGATAACTGGAAACGTGTAACCTGGTCTGATGAGTCTCGATTCCAGCTGATACGAGCTGATAGTAGGGCTCGAGCGTGGTGCAGACCCCATGAAGACCGAAGTGGACCCAAGTTGTCAAGCATGCACTGTGCAAGCTGGTGGTGGCTACGTAATGGGCAATTGTGGGAAGCTCTCCAGTCGGAATGGAAGCTCTCCGTCGCACCGTGGTACTTCGCAGGGTTATAGGCCCACACGTTATTAGGTGCTATCCCATGACTTTTGTCATGTGTGTCTCCTATAAGAATCACTACTTTTGTAAGAGCTTTAAATTTGTCATCCCAAAATTTATTATCTTTGTAAGTCCGCCAGTCAGTACAGAGTGCAATTCTCCTGATTGGTAGACAAATTTGTTACCATACGTTCGGCGGTATGAGCTTCCTCATTGTAGTCGTTCCCTGCTCTGAAGTGTATTTCGAAACGCTTAGGCTTGGGTCACACTGGCGTAAAACGCCGCGTAAATACGCCGACGTAACGACGCCAGTGATGTCACTTCCGGTAAATAGCATGGTGCTTCGCTTGGCGACGTCGTTACGTCGGCGTATTTACGTGGCGTTTAACGCCAGTGTGACCCTAGCCTTAGGCTTTCCAATAAAACGCTACCGTTTTGCTACTTCTGGGCCAGTTTCTTTACCATTTTAACTTAAAAGTGATCCCTGTGTCAAAGCATACATCTTTCTTGCCGTAAAGTGTTGCAATTAAATGTGCATTTATGTTTTCAAATAGTAATAAATGTATATTTGATTTGTTAATAACTCGATCGACAGAAAATGTAGCACTTTTTTTTAAATATTTTTTTGAGGTACCCGATCATTCGACCGAACGGACATTACACCGAACGGACATTTCACCGACGGACATTTCACCGACGGACATTTCACCGATATTTGGACATTCGACGTAAAGAGATGCTTTCGGCAATATAATTCGTTTAATGCAAAAATAAAATGTTTTCATATAACAAATCTTATATACATGTACCGGGTGGGCAAGAAATAACGTGAGGTGTTCAGAGCTCGTTAGCGGGAATTCTATTAGGCCAAATGCAGTGCATTTTGGTGTATATACTTAGTGGAACACGCAGTTACGATTTCTGCAAAAAAAAAAAAGTACCAAAAAATAGTACCATAGGGGGCGCTTATTTCAAGAAAACAATGAATACATTTGCATAAGCGCGTTCCGTGTTGAGCAATCATGACAATAAAAGGCAAGGCTGAGGATTTCCCATCATTCACGAACGAATGGCCTGACGATGACGCTTACTCTGCCTGACCGGGCGTTATTAGTCAAGTTGTTTTATCAGAAGAGCGACAATGCAAGTGCTGCCCTTCGTGAATTCCGGCGATTGAAAACGTTACGAAGAGGACCGATGAGCATAACTAACTTACGGAAAATGATTGAACGATTTGAATCTACCGGAACTCTAGGAGTGCAACCAGGCCAGGGACGCAAACGAATCAGGCAGCAACACGTTGAAGAAGGTGCAACTGCTGTTGTGGAACAGGAGATGACTACTGTGCAGGGTACCAGCAGTGCACACGCAATAGCACGCCAAACAGATATCCCATATTCGACGGTGAGGAAAATATTGCTTAAGATATTAACATTTTATCCCTATAAACTCGCACCTGTTCAACAATTGCTTCCTGGAGATGAACGTACCCGAACTGACTTTTCGTTGAGATTTTTAGCACGTATGGGAGTGGATGATGCATGGCCATGGCAAATTTTATGGAGTGATGAAGCACATTTTTATTTGAATGGTGATATCAATACCCACAACTGCCGTATTTGGGCTGCATCAAATCCACAAGTGTGTCTGCCAACTCCTATGCATTCACCGAAACTAACAGTATGGTGCGGCTTTACTGCTTCTTTCATCATCGGCCCGTACTTTTTTGAAGAAATCCGTCCCCGTGGACCGGTGACTTGTTCCGTCAATTCTACCAGGTATGCCGATATGCTTGAGAATTTTGTGATACCACGATTGCAGGAAAAGGGTTGTCTGAATTCTACCAGTTTTATGCAGGATGGTGCGCCACCGCACATCGGACGTCAGGTGCAGCAGATCTTGCGAGAACGTTTTTCAGACAACAGAATAATTAGTCGTGCATTTTCCATGGTATGGCCACCCAGGTCGCCTGATCTCAACCCTTGTGATTTTTGGTTATGGGGATATTTGAAAAGCCTTGTGTATCAAGCACATGTTCCTGACCTCTCAACCTTAAAGGATCAAATAATGTTACATATCAGACTAATTAATGCAGATATGCTGCGAGCTGCCGTAGAAAATGTCGTATACCGCATGCAGCTATTGGAACAGCACACTGGTGGTCATATTGAAACACATTTGTAATTAAAAAATAAAACATTGTTTATTGTTGTTACTAAAGTTGGTTTGTACGGTATTTGTTCATTTGACAATTAAGTATTCGTTGTTTTCTTGAAATAAGCGCCCCCTATAGCGACTTTTGGTGCTATTTTTTTTTTTTTTGCAGAAATCGAAACTGCATGTTCCACTAAGTATATACATCAAAATGTACTGCATTTGGCCTAATAGAATTCCCGCTAGCGAGCTCTGAACACCTAACGTTATTTCTTGCCCACCCGGTATATTATGATACAAATCCGTTTAATTCTTTCTACTAAGCAAACATATTGTATGGATCTATAAAGTTATTCTTTTTTGTATATCTTTTTAAATAAATGGTTGTTTTCACATCGTTAGGTAGGTTAACATGGGAACCGAACAAAATGCAACTCAGGATCTTGTATTATTAAATAATATCAATTCTTTCCTGTAAGTCTTCTTAAATGAATATTTTACTTCTATAAAATGAGATACTCATTAGTGATGGGCGATATTTGATACTAATATCGTGTATTAAAAGTTTATTCCATACACATCAGGATTCTGACCTGCTTTATTAGGAGACATAAAAATTCTGACAGTATCGATGACTATAAAATATGCGATACCAAAATATCGCCCGTCACTAATACTCTTCTTGATTTTCATTAGGTTAGGTTGGTAAAGAGATGGCTTCCTATACGGTCCACGTTTTCGGCAGTAAAATCCCATTAATGTTTTACATTACATAATTATACCATGTACTTGTATATGTGTACACGTGTATATGTCAGATATTCGAGTAAAGTCTCACTACAATTAATAAAAAAAATTTGTGACAATTATTATCTTTAAATCATTTTTTTTAAAACCATGTATTTATTGAAATGTATAAAGCAATTGTCCACAAGAAAACAATTAAACATTGTGGACAATTGCTCTCAGGAAATCAATCCTCGGAAACTCGTAATAGTTCTCAATTATAGATTTCAGTCTATGTTTCAATAGCTGGTATTTACTCTGAAAATGAACTCTACAGTGAAAAATGTTAGAAATACTCAACCTATTACCAGTTGGTTTTCATATTTGATACTATCCGATTAAGAATTTTTATGTCCCCTCATAAAGCAAGACAGAAACCTGAAGCGTATGGAATAAACTTTTAATACACGATACTAGTATCAAATATTGCCCATCACTAATGAGTATCTCATTTTATAGAAGTAAAATATTCATTTAAGAAGACATACAGGAAAAGAATTGATATTATTTAATAATACAAGACCCTGAGTTGCATTTTGTTCGATTCCCATCTTAACCTACCTAACGATGTGAAAACAAACATTTATTTAAAAAGACATACAAAAAAGAATAATTTTATAGATCCATACAATATGCTTGCTTAATAGAAAGAATTAAACGGATTTGTCTCATAATATACATGTATATAAGATCTGTTATATAAAATAACTTCCTGAAAACATTTTTTTTGTGTATTAAATGAATTATATTGCCGAAAACGTCTCTTTACGTCGAATGTCCAAATGTAAGTGAAATAGGGGTATTTCTCCGTCGGTTAAATCTCCGTTCGGTCATATGTGCGTTGGTGAAATGTATGTTCGGTGTAATGTCCGTTCGGTCGAATGTCCGTCGGTTAAGTGTCCGTCAGTCAAATGTCCGTCGGTTAAGTGTCCGTCGGCCAAATGACCGAGTACCTTTTTTGAGGTGGTAGACCTTTTGAAGATCGCTCGAAATCGTCAATTTGACCTGCTACAAATGTTAAAAGAGAATACGGCATGTTTTCGGATTGGATTTTTCTGTTGCGCTTATATTTAGTCACCCAAAGTTTTACAATGTATTTTATTTTCTGGAAACTTGAAATATTTTGTGTTGTGTGCTTGTGTTTTTCTTATGTTAGTTAGTCCGTAGTTATCTTGTCTGATGCACAGCCCACTAGATAAAGGCCTGAGTGCTGTTTTCAAAATGGCGGCGCTCGCAGGCGGACTGTCTGTGTGAAATAAGATGGAATAGCAGAATTATTTCATAAATTTGCTTTAATTTTCTTACAAAATCTAACCAAAATAATTAATCTATTACAGGAACTAATTTTTGCAGATTTCTAAAACCATCATATATGCTTTCGAAATTTTTTATAGAAAAGACGCTTTTTCTCTTCCTCCATAGATGGCTCTACTTTGAAAAAAATGAAACTATATTTATTTGCACGTTGCCATTGTTTTGATTGAAACACAAAGCCATTTAAATAACAAGTTCAAAAACTTAGATTTCGTTAGAAGATTAAAGCAAATTTGTGAATAACTCTACTATTCCATTTTATTTCACACAGACAGTCCGCCTGCGAGCGCCGCCATTTTGAAAACAGCACTCAGGCCTTTATCTAGTGGGCGGCCTTTATCTGATGTATCGATGACGTCACAAGCAATTCGCCATCTAGCGAAGATATTTGCAAATAACGTCGCATAGCCAATCATTGTTATTTTACCCTCCGTGGTTCTCAGTAGGGCCTTTTGATAATGGACCCTAATCAATAACTTTGCTATTGGGATTGGGAGGAGTTAATGTCCTGGGAAATTCGTGTTTCTAATGTGTTTTTAACATCGTTACTGAATTTGCGAAGTCGAACGCTCTGTTGCCATTTTTTTTCGAATATTTTGATTTTTAACTTCAGATTCGGATAGAGCATCAAAAAGTAAGCATAAGTCCTTCGAGCTGGCCAAAAGCGACGGTTAAATTTAAACATTTTGGCCGGCTCGAATAACTTTTAGATGTTCTATCCGAATCTGAAGTCAAAATCAAAAAATTAGAACAGAATTGTCGACCGACTTCGCGAATATAGTAACGAAGCTTTTAACTAACATCGTGATGGTAATGCGTGAATATAGTAACTACGCATTCTCAACTATTTTTAATTGTCTTCCTTTTTAGGCTGCGTGAACAAGGGGTGGATGACGAACGTGTTTGTGTTGGTAATAGTGGTATCGGTCGTAACGACGTTGCACTATCCAGGGCCGCCGCCAGGGGGGGACAAACAGGACTCTAGTCCGGGGCCCCAACGGAAGGGGGGCCTCGTCAGCCACTCTTCAGGCACGAGGCAGAGCCCAGAGGGGCCCACATGTACCCAAATGTCAGGGGTCCAAACATTTCTGGCGGCGGGCCTGCACTATCTCTTGTGGAGTCGGGACGCCACGTCCAAGAAGCGCCATGACCGGTGGCCAAGAGCGCTCGTCGACACGGAAGGTTGTCGCATCGTGGAGATCGAGGCGGACCGCCAAGCCATCTTCTACATGATGAAGCGTGATTGGCAGTGCGGTAAGGGCGAATCGACGCCTCTCGTCGTTGCGGGAAACGATCCGCTGACCCCGAGCCTGCGCTTGAACGCGAACGCGTTTATCCAGTATGGAAAGAACTTAACGTGTGGATATAGCGCCGTGTTACGCGTCCACGACTTCGCCTCCAATGTGAGTGAAAACGTGACGCTCTTAAAAAACGAGGATACGCCGGTGGAGGACGAGTTCGTGAGGGTCCGGTGTACTCTGGAAGATCGGCTCGTGTTTGCCAACGTTGTGCCCTTTATTCAGCGCAAGAAGGACGTGGAGGAGCGTTGTCGAAAGCGGAAGGAAGTCGAGATGCCGGGCGTGGATGACAAGTTGAGCGTCTTGTTTCTGATCTTAGACTCCGTGTCGAGAGGCCATTTTTTGAGGCAAATGAAGAAAACCGACCGTTTCTTGAAGCGTCACGTCAACATGGTCGACATGCATGGCTTCACCAAAGTGGGCAAGAACACGTTGCCCGTGATGACGGCCATGTTGACGGGGAAGTTTTGGCAGCACTGGAAGGACACACTTAACCTCAGTTTCGCTTCCAAGGTGGACTCTTTGCCGTTTGTGTGGAAGGATTTTGCTGAGCGGGGCTACAGGGTCCTCTACAGCGAAGACGACCCCGGCACATTCGATTACAACGTGAGAGGCTTCGCTACACAGCCAACCGACTACTATTTTCGCACGTTGGCACTCCACTACAAAAAAGCCAAGTTGGTGCCGTCGCCGTGCAACCGACGCCGCGCAGAAGTGCGCGTGATGTTGAAGTGGACGCGCGACTTCTTGAAGGTTTTTGCAAGCGAACCCGTTTTTGCGTTGATGCTCCTTGCCGCCCCGTGCCACCACTCGCTTGGAACGCTCCACTTGTACGACGACCTCGTTCTCGACTTTTTCAAGTACATCGACGCCGGCAGTCATTTGAATCGGAGCATCGTCTTCTTCATGGGCGACCACGGATTCCGCTTCGGGAGATTCCGCTCCACGTTGGTTGGACGCCAGGAGGCCAAGTTGCCACTTTTGTTCATCATGTTCCCACGCTGGTTTGCCTCCAAGTATCCAGCATACGCAAATAACTTGAAGACGAACGCCAATCGGCTCGTCACCGCCTTCGACATCCACGAGACGCTATTGGACATTCTTCGTCTGGCGGAGACCAACGTAAAAGAACAGTCCAAGACCAACGCATCATACATAGGGCTTTTCACGCGCGAAGTGTCTTCCAAGAGGACATGCGCCGAGGCCCTGATTCCCCAGAACTTCTGTCCATGCTTGGAAACACACTCACGACCATTGAAGCCCCATTGGGTGCAGCTTGTCGGCAAGAAAATGGTAGAGGCCATCAACAACTTCACCGTCCAGTATCGCAACGTGTGTTTTCGTTTGAGATTGCACAAAGTAATGTACGTGACGGTGTTTAGTGGAAGTAAGGAGGGGCAGTCCCTTATGTATGAGGTGATAGTGAAGGTGACTCCGGGATGGGGGATATTCGACGGCATGATGGTCTATGCGAGCAAGGACAAAACCTTCGTCGTGGACAAGGAGGAAGTGGACCGCATCAACCGCTACGACCACCAGGGCGACTGCATAGAGGATGGCGCCCTTAAGCCCTTTTGCTACTGCCGTCGCCAGTTCCTTCGACGAAAATATCACTAAATGCTAAAGACGTTTCGGTCAACCAACAACTGTCATTATCATTTCTCTTTTTCTGCTCATGTTATCGTTCGCCCGACTCACTATTAATTTTTGGCTCAACACTACTGGTCAGCTGGGGTGACAGGTTTTCATGTGTTTAGTGTCGCTGTTGTGTAGAAGCCATTGCTATATACAAGCGCGGAGTTACTGAAGATGTGAAAATAAAACCAGAGAAAAGAAGTACAAGTATTTCCTATAGACTGATCGTACGAGGACCTTAGACTATTTTTTCATTTTTATTTTTTGTGTATGACGAATGCGTCACCTTAAAGTGGATTAACCTTTAGTTCCTTGTTGTTTTAAAACATTGAGGAAGCGACCAAATAATTGAACAGTAAAATGGATCGATCATAAACTGAAATTATTATAGTTGTGCTGCTGCTGTTGTTTATTTTCTTTTCTCTCTAATAAATTGGTTCTTCTTGTTGTTGTTATAATTATTGAATTCGTTAACGTTGCCTGTGATGTTTGAATTTAGCAAAAGGGCGCCTTTGCATTTGTCGTCGGTTTCAGTCGCTTTCACTCTTGGAAGCCTAGTTGCTCTGTGCTATGTTTGGAGCACAAAATTGCTCTGTGCTATGTTTGGAGCACAAAATTGCTCTATCCTACGCACTGTGAAAAGGTTGAAGTGTAAAATTTGCTTTGAGTAACAATGGCGCATCCTCCTAACACGAGGAGGCTGGATTGAAGGAGTTCTTCGGAATGACATTGGATACAAAATTATTTTTCCCGACAACAGATAGAGGTGTATTCATAGATAAAAGCTGGTTAAAAGTACAGATCATGAAGCTATTTACAACAGATTAAAACTTATGTATTCCTACATCCTAATACATGTTGCATTATCTCATAGTAGCTATTTTAGCCAAATTCCCCTTTAAGGTCCGCCGCAAATTCATTTTTCGCTAGCGCTAAAATGAATTTGCGGCGGGCCTTATATAGAGACGGCGCTATCAGTCGGAACTCAGGTATCGCACTGATCAACTATTTGGTGTCGTCGCTCTCTTTTCATACATTAAACGTTACGTGACATTTGGGCTTTAGTACAATGATCTAACCTTTTGGAAATATACTGGGATAGCAAGAAATAAAGTTTCCCACTTCAGAGGGCTGTAGAATGCGTTCTATAGGTCCAAATGAGATAAAATTTCAACTACAGATAATTCAAGTGATGCGTTTGACATTTATTAAACAAAAAATTTTAGTACAAAAATCCGCCTATAGGTCGCGCTGATTGTGAAATTTCACATAAACACATTTCATTTTAATGTGAAATCTATATAAATAAAGAAGAATGTTTGTGAGTTTGTGTGTTTGTTTGTTTCTTATACAAATGTACAGTTTTATTCCGATCTTGTTAAATAATAGTCGAATATAACATACTTCCGAGAGTATGGATAGCTCAATTTGGCGCCAACTTTAATGCCACTTGAGCTTGCTAATAAATTAATAGCTCAACATATAAAGGTATTGGAATGTGGAAAATGGAAAACTAAAAGCGGCGAGTTGTCCCATTACTTTTTTTTTACGGATCGGTGAAAATGATAAGTTAAAATGACAGGAGATTGCGTGCCCGAGAGGCCTTACAGTACGTCTATTCTGAGGAGAAAGTCCTATATTGGTGGAGAATACTTATCGTGATCTCGCTTATGCGAGGCTCTCCTCGTCAATAACTTAGAGTTTTGTGACATTAGAGGACCACGTAACAGTGAAATCATTTCAATTGCATATGCTAATGTGCGATCAATTGTTAACAAAGTAGACGATATTGAAGTATGTTTAGGATCAACTGAAACACAAGTTTTTGCACTTGTGGAAACATGGCTCACAGACGATTGTAGCTCAAATAATTATGTTATATAGAAATGATCGACCAACTAGAGGAGGGGGAGTTGCCCTTCTGCTTAAAAATAACATCGAGGCACATGTGCTCGCTAGCAAATCACTAGATGGGTTGTATTATTTTTGGTTGAATGCAACCTAAAGTCAACTAAACTTAGAATATTAACGGTATATCGCCCCAATTATATTGGTATCCAGGAATTAGTGAATACACCAAATGGATTTTAACGTGACTCACCTAATCTTGGGTGATTTTAATATTGATTTTGCACGTACTTCTAATGCAAAACAAGCACTATTCAACACAGCTGAACTTTTTCAGTTATTACCAGCAATTCACGTCCCAACGTGGGTTACTTCCAAAACTACATCGACGGTTGATCAAATTTTCTATTCACGACATTGGATTATTAGATCTATTGAGATAGGTACATTACCAAAATGCGACCATTATAGAATTAATATTAAATTTAATATTGGAAATATTAATTCCACCAAACAAAAAGAATCGTCCCTTACTTATAATTATTACTGTGTTAAGGAGGTGAATTGGATTGAATATAAAAAGAACTCTTATTGCCAATTATGATTGGTCGTCATATATGAATATACATGACACTGAATTAATCTGGCAGTTTTTATACCAAGCAACCGAAGCTTGCCTTAAACAAGCTTGTATGATTTTGAAAGTACATCGGCAAACTCCTAAACATAGTAATTGGTGGAATGAAAAAATTATGCAGTTGTGGAACGAAAGAAGGAATTTTGGAATTAATTAATGGAATCCGGAGATATGAATGAACAGATGGAATTGAAACGCTATAATAAGCTATATTAAAAAGAAATCAGGAAAGCAAAAAGGAACCAATTAATTAATTCCAAAAGTCTGTTTGATTTATGGCGGTTTGTGGGGAAAAAATCGTCAAAGTAAAAGATTGAACTTAAAAAGGAACAAGTCATACCATACATAAAATGGATTGATAACCCTTTCGGTACCTCGCTTCCTCCACCTGTTCCTAATCCACAACATAAAGAAGATGTTGACTGGAAATTACCAGTCAATATCATTCAGGCGATTTATTAAACAAAAAGGCTTATTAAATTAAAGTATAATAAAAATGATGATAGTTTAGATTATAGGGCAATAAAATATTGGGGAAATTATGGAAATTCTATGTTGGCTTATCTTATACATAGAATGTGGACCACAGGATAAATACCAAAGCGTTTCAAACAAACCTTAATCAAACTATTTTTAAAGCTGGGGACGAAAATGACTTTAAGAATTTTAGACCTATTGCCTCGATACCTACAGTTGATAAAAATTGAAAAAGTTATTTTTCGATTCAACAATATGGCGGTCGATCAAATTCATCGGCTCAAGACATGCTGCTATCTATTCAACTGGAAGCTATTGAGGCTTTGGAATATAAGCAACTCTTTGTTATACTGTGTACAGATATTGAGAAAGCCTTTAATACCGTGCCATATAAGCAGCTTTTCATTGAATTAAAAGCGTTCGGTATATCAGGTCATACAGTGAGTCTTATAGAAAATTTACATACGGATCGTATTAATGGTCTCATCATTGAAAACCGTCTTTACCAACTTCCTTCTGGGCGCGGTATCCCTCAAGGATCGGCGATCTGTTTGCTACTCTTTTAGCGCCTGCGTTTGACCTTAACTTGAAATTCAAGTTTAGAGCTTTCATGGATGATATTGTCCTCACGAAGGTTTATAATAATCAATCGTTTGATGAGATTAACAGAGACATTAGTGATGATTTGAAGATGCTTCAAGACTGGTTTCTAGTATGAGGCATGAAAATTAATACTAGCAAAACGTTTAATTTGTATATCAATAGAAACGTTCTGAGACCGATCCAGACTCACAAGATATTAGGAATATATTATGATCATGACTTAAAATTTAGTACACATGTTGAACATGTTATTGGTATATGCAATAAATTAAGATATCTTGTACAGAGATTACGACGTGCTTTAACGAGGAAAGAAATGATCATCATTCTGTAGGAAAAGATACTACCGAAAATTATATATGGGATGCTTGAGAATAAGTATAAGCAGGAGAGGCTCAACGTTGCTTACAATAACATTATCCGTACTGCGTTCAACCTATCACTTAGCTGTTCATTTACACACACTTATAATGAGTATAAAATACTTACCTTTACGTCGATGAAAATTATGATTAAGATTAGGGAGCTAGTTAGAGCCTTTTTAAATATTAATCACCCTGCACATTTTATTTATAAATGGTTAACACTTTGCCGAACATGAGACAAATTAAACGTCTACTTATTCAACCGCCTGATATTATCTAGACGTGGAGAGAAAGCTTTTTCCCTTTTAATACTATACGAGCATGAACAAAATGCCTCAAGAAATTAGAAAATCAATTATTAAAAGTGACTCAGCGAAATGCATTAATCACTTTAAACATATTCAAACAATTATTGTGAATTGGGTCTTGACTAAACAGCTTGAAACTGACTCAAAGAGCCTATACACCTTTAGAAATTTGGTTTTGCTTCTATTGGAGCACATAATAATAATAATAATAATAATAATAATAATAATAATTTTTATTCAAAGAACTAAAAACAATTACATTATAACCAATTATCCCGAAGCCTCATATATGGCTTGTATGAGACAATAAGATGCATTACAACCAATACATGTAACTACAAAAAACTGAAATATTCTCTATACTACAAACATCAATGATAACATTACTTGATCAGCAACAAATACATTGTCAATATAATTAATAATGTTCTTTCCATCTATAGTATATGCTGCTTTTATAAATTTAAAAGAGCTCAACGTTTGAATCCATTTCGGAATTGCAATAAAATTTTGGGATGTAATAGTTTCTTAGCTTTTTTACCATAATTATTCATAATTCGTGGAACATTAAAGGTTTGCATATTGCGCAAATTACGTGTGTTACATTTTTATACAGCCCGCTACTCTTAAAAATTTTTTGCACAAAGATGATATACAGATCTTGAAATTTTAAGATTTTTAGCTTTTTAAATTTCTTATTAGTATCTAACCTATCATATATTGAATTTGTGCCAATTAAATTTATCATTCTTATCTGTAATTTTTCAAGTTCCTTCGCAGCCGATGAGAACCTGTAAATTGAAATACCACATCGCATCCTGGATTCAAAGTATGCTATATATAGTAATTTTCTGATTTTTACAGGACAGAACCATATTACATAGTACATCATAAATATAATTTTCCGCAATGTAGCACATAAATTTTCAATATGATTTCTCCAACTTAAATTAGAATCAAAAACGAGTCCTAAATATTTCAATTCCGAGGCCTTCGAATTACAGCACAGTTACAGCACAATAATAATAATAATAATAATAATAATAATAATAATAATAATAATAATAATAATAATTTGTGTATTTGGAGCTCTTGAAGAGTGACGAACCTTTCAGGCTAGACGGCAGCTTCCCCTTTCTCTTCCAGTGGGTTAGGTATAAGGTCGCCGGTCGGGCTACAGTTTACGACATAACCGATAACAAGCATACATCAATCCGAGTCTTGAAATCAACAAGCAAACTGTATTGTGCTGTTTAATAATCGTTCGAATGATACATTTTAATTCATATCAAACAAAATGCAAAATGACCAAAAGAACGAGTATTGGTCATGAACAGTGCTGGAAAAAAGTTTGAAACTACTTTGGTTCATATAGGCTATTTATGTTATGTAAGCATATTTAAACAGGGTTAATCACAATGAGTTGAAAAAAACTTGAGCATTGTGTTGGGGAGATCAGAATGAACTAAAAATATTATATGATCATAAGTCGTATTCCAATTAGTTATGCGGGGTCGGAAACATCTGAACAACGGAAAAGTCTACAGCAGGAAATTATAGAATTACTGAAAACAATTTTGAGTTATTATTTAACTTCTTCAGATTGTTCTGTTTACCAACAACTGTAATTATCCCAGGCAACTCTGGGTGCCTCTGGCAGGGCATATTAATAAGAGATATCTCATCTCCGACAATGGCAGGTAAAGTTTGTGCAAGAATAGGTATCAACAATGATATCAACACACAATTCACCAACAATATGCACGGACCAACAATATACATCTCATGACCAACCACGCAAGGCAAACTGTGCAATATAAATAGATTCATTAAGAATGAAGATTCCGTTCCACCTCTGAGAATTATAAAACAAAATTGAATTTGTAACAATACAAAGAATTTCTATTGCTCGGACTTTTCTTAGAACTGGTAGTTCTTAGAACTTAACAGTTTCTTGAAATCTTTAAAAATGAGCACTAACGAAAGTTAATGTAGAGTTATACTTGAGAAAGAGTAGAAAGGCGATAGTGGAAGCAGTCCCTTCGGTCGGTGCGGTATTGGTTTGGCCAGCACACTGCTGCAACTGCACAAGTGGTGAGCGAATCGTTAGCGTGTCAACAGAAGAAACGGAGACTGCTAGACCACACAAAAGTAATCAAGGGCCAAGTTTTGCTTCAAGACATCGAGAACAGTGTGCAATTGCAACAACAGATTTCCAAGTAGTGAATAACCCCACCACGCTAGAAATCAAATAAAACCTTGTTAAGGCCTAACGACGCACATGGCCATAATGAAACTGCAACACGTTTAAGTAAAGTACTGTCCCTCAGGAATAAATGTCTAACTGTTAACATTTCTCGTATAACCTCTCTACAAATTCACGAACAAACTTACTCAAATTCTTTTTCGTACTCCCGAAAACAAATTTTATTTTTAATTTACTTACCTTTGTTGTGATCTTTCTGGCGAATAGATTCTCATAAATTGTATAAAGTCGCGCACAAGGGATAATTTTTTAGGCAGCGTGCGAATAGTTTCGACTGAAAAAATCGATTTGCCCGAACCAATTCACGTCCGAACCAAGACCACTCTCCCCTATAAAGAAGAGTGTTTGTGGGTTTGTCGGTGTGTTTGTTTCTTATACAAATCTATAATTTTATACCAATATTGATGAAATTTTGCATACTTCATCTTCAAAGCAAGAGAAAAGTCACTGTCTACCTCAGATTTCGAAAAAATAATAATTATCGATAACAAAGCGATATTCAGAATGATGACAGGGCATATTACTAAGAAGTGTTTCATGAATAACAATGCAAGTCAAAGTGTGTGCAACAATAAGTATCAACAATGGTATCAACATGCAATACACCGACACTATGCACGAACCAACAATATACACTGAACGACCAATTTATTAGAGACCCCCAGCTAATAGCGACTTGCGCCTCCTTTAGCGGCGAGAAGTGCCTGAATACTTGCTGGCATGGATTCACGAGGTGTTGAAACCGTTGCGGAGGAATAGCAGCCCAGGCTGACGTCACAGCGTCCTATAATTGGTGCAGGTTGGATGGTTGTGTGGGTAGGCGTCGGATGGTTTTCTCCACTTCATCCCATAAATGCTCGATCGGTTTGAGATCGAGCGACCGAGCTGGCCACTGAAGCAGGTGGAAGTCCGCGTCATGTTCCTCGAACCAGTCCAAGGATCATTCGAGCACGGTGACAGGGAGCATTGTCGTGCTGAGACTGTCCGTCATCACCATGGAACACAGTCATCACGAACGGATGCACCTGATCGTCAACAATCTTCAGGTAGTCTGTCGCATTTAGGAATGTGTGTACGGATATCAGAGGATCCAGTGTGTCCCAAGAGAAGACACCCCAGACCAGCACTCTTCCTCCACCCGCCTGTACGGTTGTCTGCTGACAGGATGGGTCCTGGCCTCGTGCTGTCTGCGCCAGATGCGCAGTCTGCCGTCCGCATGATGAAGAAGGAACCGCGGTCCATCGGACCAGGGGAACTTCTTCACTCATCCAGTGTCCAGTGGCAATGCCTGTGTTCCCATAGCAGGCGCGCTTTCCTATTTTGCGGTGACAGCGACGGTACCCGAACTGGCTGCCTGTTGTTAAACCCAGCTCGGTGCAAGGTGCGCCGCACTGTGTGCTCCGAAATGGGTTGGGATGCTCTCTCATTGAACTGCGCTGCAATTTGTTGGACTGTTCCCGTCCTGTTGCTGTGGATGATTCGTGCCGGTCGCCGTTGGCCTCGTTCATCCACGGCCCTGTTTTGTCCGGAGTTGTGTTTGTTGGAGGTTGTTTTTTGGCATAACTGCCATTCACGGAATACTCTTGACACTGTTGCACGGGAAAACCCGAGGAGGTTTGTGGCTTACGAAATGCTCAACTCGCCCGTCGAGCTCCAACGATCATGCCTCGTTCAAAGTCGGTCAAATCCTTGAATTTACCCATATTCAGTCCACTTCTGCTGCTAAGTGCAACTTGTGATCTAATGCATCCCTGTTATACACCGCTTCGGCCTGTTGCATTCTTTGGGTGTCACTGGGAGGCCGATCCATTTTCCGTAAGAGGTGTCTCTAATAAATTGGTCGTTCAGTGTATATCTCATGACCAACAATGCAAGGCAAAGTTTGTGCTTTATAAATAAGTTTGAATTTGTAGAAATGCATAAAATTCCTGTTGTTCGGGCTTTTCTTAGAATTGATAATTCTTAGAACTTTTCTTTGAAAATCTTTAAAAATGAGCACCAACTGGAGATAATGGAGAGTTAGCAGAATATTGAGAAACTGAGCAAGTGGTGAGTGATCAAGTAAGTAGCCATCGAAGTTCCCAGGCGGCCCTCGACGATGGAAGCGTATCAACAGAAGAAACGGCGACTGCTAGACTACAGAAAGTGATGAATGGCCAAGTAGTAAATTCAAGACATCGAGTGCAGAGTGCGAATTGCAACAACAGATTACCAAGTAGTAAATAACCCCATTTTTTTGCGAATTTTCATTATGAATTTTTACTGTCTTATTTCTAAGCGTTTTCATTTGTTCATTTTTACTTTATGTATTCACATACATTGCAAAATTTAATCAAAAAATAGTCCGAGCAACGCCGGGGATATCATCTAGCTGATATGGTAGCACAGCAGATTCAAACATTTCCTAAATAATCCCCGATACATTTTGACTATAATTTGTTTTGGAAACCGAGGGGCGATGATGCTATGACTAAACGTTCATTCCAAGAATTATTAACAATGAGCATAAAATGGGGATGCAATGACACGACAGAGATAAGGCAGTGTTCTTGAGCTCCCCAACAAACGTCCAGACGACTGGCAAAAATTTGTGTGTTTGAAAAAAGAAACAGAAAGAACGAGTATTGATCAGAAAAACTCTGCAACTAAAAGACAAAATGCTCTCCGGGCATCGAAAACATCTGAACAACGGGAGCTTCATCTAGAGCAGGAGGGTAAAAGAGCTTCTACGTCAAGGGCAAGGGAAGCTTCGAAAGAAAGATGGGTCTAAAATATCCAGTGATATTTCCTGGTGGCGAAGATGGATGGTCAAGTTTTGCTTCAACACATCGAGAGTAGAGTGCAATTGCAATAATGGATTACTAAGTAGTGAATAATTACCACTCAGATCGTTGGGACTGCAGAGCACACAGACACAAGAGATCATGTACATCCATAGCCACCCAAGAAGAGAGTTGTTAGTTGAAGTTATATTTTATTGCCATATATTTCCATATCAACGCTGGGGAAATATTGTTGCCATGGAAACCGATGTAGTGATGATGCAACAATATTTTCAAGGTGATGCAATGATAGAACATTCGTTTCCTACTCTGAAGAATAATAATACTATCCTAACTTTGTCAAATATTTTATAGAGTAACTGATGTATTCCTAATGGTTTTCTATATTTTTTTATTATTTTCCAATTTACTTTCCTAATTGTACTTTAGTCCATCTGGAATGAATATAAATAAATAACTAACTAAATAAATAAATAAATAAATTATTAACTATAAGCAGGAAATGAGTCTAATATAATAGCACGATATAAATAGAACAGCCTCTCTCGAGCAGACAAAGAGATACACGTATCTATTGGTAATGTCGAAGAAACGAACGAGCATTCGGAAACATCTGAATTCTTGTAGAATTACTGAAAATCAATTTGAGTTATTTAACTCATTCAGGTTGTTCTGTTTACCTACGACTGTAATTATCCTGAGCACTACGGGTGCCCCTGCTAGATTTGATAGTTTTAAAAATTACCATTTTCTTTAAAAATGATAAGTAACTGGAGATAATGGAGAAGGAGTGGAAAGGCGATATAGGAAGCAGTCTCTTTGCTCGGGCGACAGTTGACGACATTACCGATAACAATGCATACATCAACTCAACTTTTCAAATCAACTACTATATTATGCTCTATAATAATCGTTCGAAGAATATATGTTAATTCATATCTATCGAAAGGCAACTGAAGAAATGAATGGTCAGAAGACAAAGAGTTATCCGGGCTTCGGAAACATCTGAACAAAGGCAGCTTCGTCTACAATAGGAAACTGTAGAATTCCTGAAAACCAATTTGAATTATTATTTAAATACTACAGGATCTTTTGTTTACCTACAACTGGAAATATCACGGGCCACGCCGGGTCCCTTCGCTCGGGCGACAGTTGACAAAGTAACAGATAACAAAGCATAAATCAACTCGACTCTTCAAATCAACAAGCATAATGTGTTATGCTCTTTAATAAACGTTCGAAGGACACATGTTAATTCATATCTGTCGAAATGCCACCGAAGAAATGAATGAGAATTGGTCAGAGAAGACAAAAAGTTATCCGGACGTCGGAAACGTCTGAACAATGGGAGCTTCGTCGACAGCAGGCGATTGTAGAGTACTGAAAAACAATTTGAGTTATTTAATTTCTAGAGGATCTTCTGTTTATCTACAACTGTAATTATCCCGGGCAACGCCAGGTGCCCTTGATAGTCTATCTTCTGTATATATAAAGAAGAATATTTTTGGGTTTGTGGGTTTGTGTGTTTGTTTGTTTGTCTCTTACAAAAATCTACAGTTTTATTCAGATCTTGATGAAATTTTGCACAATTGATCTTCAAAGCAAGAGGAAGGTCACTGACTACCTGACATTTCGGAAAAATAATAATTTTCTATAATAAATTGATATTCGTAATGATGACATGGTATATTATTAAGAGGTATTTTATGACCAACAATGCAAGACAAAGTTTGTGCTTTATTAATAAGGTTCAATTTTAACAAAGCATAGAATTCCTGTTGTTCGGGCATTTCTTAAAATTGATAGTTCTTAGAACTTAACGTTTTCTTGAAAATCTTTAATAATGAGCACTGATTGGAGATAAAGGAGAGTTAGCAAACTATTGAGAAAGAGTGGAAAGGCGACAGAGGAAGCACTCGTTTTACTCCGTGCTCTGTTGGATTCGCCAGCACACTACTGCAACTGATTAAATGGTGAGTGTATCAACAGAAGAAACGGCATCTGCTAGATCACGCAAAGAGATGAATGCCCAAGTTTTTCTTCAAGAAATCTAGAGAATAGTGCAATGACAGATTAACAATTAGTGAATAACCCTACTCAGATTATTGGGATTGGAGTGCACACAGACACAAACATTTATGTACATCCACTGCCACTTCGTCAAAATTGTTGTTGTTGCCATATATCTCCACATCAACACCGAGGAAATATTGTTGCCATGAAAATCGATATGGTGATGATGCAACAATATTTTCAAGATGGTGCAATGATAGAAAATTCGTTTCCAAGATTTATTAACAATGAGGAAGAACTGTGTATAATAGCACGATATACATAGGGCAGTCTTATTTGAGGAGGAAAAAGGTATACGTGTTATCCCTGAACTCCCTAACAAATGTTCAGATGATTTGTGTGTTTGGAGCCCTTGAACAGTGTTGATGTTTCCAGACGCGACAGCAGCTTACACTTGCTCTTTCAGTGGGTTGGTTCTATAAGGATGCCGTCGATCTCGGGTGACAGTTTACGACATAACTATAACCAAAGCATACATCAACTCGTCTCTCCAAATCAACAAGCAAACTCTCTTTAATAATCGTTCGGAGGATACGTTTTAATTCATATCCTCCGAACGAAGAAAACAACGAATATTAATCATGACAAAAATTTATCCGTGTGTCGGAAACATCTGAACAGCGGAAAAGACTACAGCAGGGAATTGTAGAATTACTGAAGACCAATTTTGAGTTATTATTTAACTTCCTGAGATTGTTCTGTTTACCTACAACTGTAATTATCCCGGGCAACGCCAGGTGCCTCTGCTAGTTATATATATATAAAGAAGAATGTTTGTTCATGTACGGGCTTAAGGAAATTTAAGGAATAAAATACAAAAAACCTTATATTTCTATCTCATTTCTATACATCAATTTGGGACACCCTGTATATGCTTTTTTCATATATTAGATACTATATTGTTATGCAGGGTGATTCTGAAAAAGTGTGTATAACTGTAAGCAATGACAGAGATGACTAGAATTAACATTTTCTTTTAATACAATGTGGGTCCGAATTTGAACGCCGAGATATACAAGGTAATCTACAAGAATTTAATACAAATATTTTAAGATTAACAAGTTAATAACTCAGGTTCTGCAAAGTCTAGAATAATGAATTTTGGAGGAATAATAGGGTACATAAAACTCTGTATACCGTTAAAGTTTGATCGAATTCCAACTTTGATCGCATGTGAGCACTGTTACGATTTTGAATGCGTAACTCGAAAACTACTCGTTGGAATTCGATCAAACTTTAACGGTTTACACAGTGAAATCCTTGATTAAATCCATGAAAATTGGTATGGCTTTTTGGTAAGAAAATAAGAAAGCCGTGTTTCAGGATTTTTTTGAAATTTACCCCTTGAGAAGGGTATTCTAATGAGCTTCAGGCGTTTCGGCTGAGCGATGATTATAACAAAATTATTTTCTATAGCACAAAATTTATTTTTAATTCCGAAAAGGGCGCTGGCTATATTTTAAATTGCAGTATCGTTTAATTGTTTGCATACTCTACAACCCGAATGTTAACATACTGTGAGGGTACATTCTACAGGATGGGTGCTCCGAATATACGAAAATTGTTCTGCATAATCTATAGATAGCAAAGACATTTTTTCCTTCTTTAATATGTAATGACCATTCACTGATAGATTGCAAAAACACGCACGCGCACACATACACACAGAAAAATTGCTTTTTAGGACCGATAGGTACTTATGTTTTCACAATGTGCGTCCGTCTGTCCGTCCGTCCGTCTGTCTGTCTGTCCGTTGGTGCTCTAGCTTTCGAACGCTTCCAAATTTTCGACTGCCGTTTTCGCAATTCGACAACTTAGGGAAATCGAAAGACTGAGTTCGTCGGTGGAAAAAATCGGTAAACTACTTCCGGTTCAAAAGGTCAAAAATAATATAGGATACCACGTTTTTCACTATACAATTCCATGTATAAATGGCCTGTGCATTGCCAAATGCTGTTCTCCCTTTGGCACTCCATAGTTAAAGAAGAGAAAAGGCTTGTTAATTAAGTGAAGACACGTGATCGTCTTCCTTGATGGTCAATATCAGTCAGAACTGGTTCAAGGGTATGTGGTTAAGTGGTACAATTATGGGAAACTTTCAGTGCTAAGATATGGCATGTATTATATAAAACAGCTTGAAATAACATGTCATGATTGAATATTAACGTAAAATTAACGATAGTCGAAATAGGTTCAACGGTATGTGGTTTCATGGAACCAATATGGTTCAGGGGAAACTTTCAAAGCTCAGATTTGGCATGTAGTATATAAAAAAACTTGGAATGATGTGTCATGCTTGAATATCACGTAAAATGAATGATAGTCAAAATTGTTTCAAAGGTACCTGCTTTTCATGGGCCCATTATGGTTCATTGGAACTTTCAATGCTAAAATATGGCATGTAATATATCAAACGACTTGGAATGATGTGCCATGAATGAACATAACATAAAATTATTAATAGTCGTAATCGGTTCAAAAGGACCTGCTTTTTGTGGACCCATTATGGTTCATTGGAAATTTTAACCCTAAAATATGGCATGTCAACATCAAACGACTTGGAATGATGTGCAATGAATGAATATAACGTAAAATTATTAATAGTCGAAATTGGTTCAAACGCACCTGCTTTTCGTGGACCCATTATGGTTCATTGGAATTTTCAAAGCTAAAGTATGGCATGAATATATCAAACGACTTGGAATGATGTGTCATGAATGAATATAACGTAAAATTAATGATAATTGAAATTGGTTCCATGATTCGTGTTTTAATGATACCATTATAAAACTATTGGAAACTTTCTCTGCTAAGATGTGGCATGTAACTACTTATGCCTTATATTATCAATAATTAGTTTGTGTTAGGCAAATTTTAACATTAGCTGGTAGCTACTCATCCCTTCAATAATATATGCTTACGTAGAAAAGCGTTGGCAATAGTTTTTGAAGAAATATTATTAAATAGGAATGCTAACAAATTAAAGGATTCGTATATGTTCTAATCTATAGAGAAATGCTACTTTCTCTATTTAACTTTTCAGATTGTTTTATTCAGTTTGAAGTATACGTTTCCCTTAGAAGTACGCCTTTCTTAGCAACCAGAGGCTTCCTTTGCAACCTCATCTAATAAATCATATGCAAAACCCCAGTGCATTAGGGAATTGATAGTATCAACTGAGCTTTACAAGTAATCCAAACGTGCGCATTATAGCCCTGCAACAATGCAAAGTACATCCGTCATTATCAAATTTCAAGAGCAACAGCAAACAAACGCGTGAACCCACTTTGTTTACCTGTGTGATTATCTGCGTTTACTACCAATCCCAATAGTTTTGAATAAGATTTTGATAATGACGGATGTACTTTGCATTGTTGCAGGGCTATAATGCGCACATTTGGATTGCTTGTAAAGCTCGGTTGATACTATCAATCCCTTATGCACTGGGGTTTTGCATATGGTTTATTCATAACAATGAAAGGCTTCTGTAGATATCAAATGCTTTCCTTTTCGTTCTCGATTTCTTTAAAATCATATCGGTCCTGGGCATTTCGGTTGCCTGACTTGTTATTGAAGTGAAACTTCTTATGTGGCGACAACGACTGAGGAGTGAAGTGCTTAAGGCTGTTTCACATTACCACTTTTGCGAACGAAAATCGGACGAAAAAATACAGGCTGAATTTCGGACGGCAGAAATCTCGTTGGCACACGACAACCGTCTACGAATTAGGCGTCCGAAATTCGCAGATTGCTTTCACATTGACAGCGCTGTCGGCCTGCGCAAATAAATGCGCAAAGAAAACAAACATGTCTGCCATGTCTGTCGGGTATCGTGATTATCGATCATCATCATCATTAATTTTAAGAAAGAAACGTTTATTGTTTGCAAGGCGGTGCATTCTGCTACGCAGGCAAAAAGTTTTAACATGTTTAAAAGCATACTGTTGTTCAGCGAAATAATATGGAGCTATTTTAGTTAACTTCATTAATTTAATTAATCTCAACAATTAGACATTTTATAAACATAACTCATTTTCAGTATCTCTTTTATAACTGCAAACCACGGTCTATCGAGCTCTATTGTTAAAATGAAGCTAAAGTTTCTAGCTCCCGGTAGGGCGGGAACTCTATTGAAAAGTGGCGCTGCATGTACAATCTGCCCAACTGCCCCTACTTTACTTTCGTATTCAGTTTCAATGAAAATCTCTATCGCAGGTTGCGGTCGGGAATAGTGCGATCTATGCGGCACCTGGCGCGATCTGTTTTCCTTAGCTTCTCGAAACAATGGAAAATGGCCGAAGCTCGATGACCATGAATATCTATAGACCGTGCTGCAAACATTCCATCCGAGAAAAACACTGAACAATAATAGACAGACAACAATATTCTTTTTCCTCGAGCATACTAAACAATTGCTTTAAACGTCATTTTTGATTGGCTCTCGCACATGGTGGAATCGGTCCGATGCGAAAAATATCTAATCGAACTGGACGCATGATTTTCGCATCGTATGCACCAGGCAACCGACAGTCGGTCGTTTCGCATGTAATGTGAAAGCTACATCGGGCTGCGAAAATGCCGTCCGATATTTTTTTGTCCGATTTTCGTTCGCAAAGGTGGTAATGTGAAACGATCGGCCTCGGTGGCTCAGCGGTTTGCGTGATCGCCTCTGATGCCCGAGTACGCGGGTTCGATCCCGGCCGAGGACGACGAGGATTTTTCAGGGGGAAATCCTGAGATCACGCACTTCCTTCGGAAGGGAAGTAAAGCCGTTGGTCCCGTGTAGTCGTTTGCCGGCTGCACGTTAAAGAACCCTTGCGAGGCAAAATTTGTGGCCCCTATAACGCCGTCCTGAAATGACCATGGCAGTTGAAAAGGACGTTAATACCAAACAAACCAAACCAAACCAAACCTAATGTGAAACGGCCTTTAGAATGAAACGTTTTTTCGCGTTACGGAACTGGCGTAGTTCCAACAATCTAACCTTCATTGTTTCCAACAAACGGAAAACACGGATTGTTAACATCCGAGATGGAGCGTTACCAGCGAGAGAGAAGGCCTCCGCATTGAAATGTAATTAATACATTGTTACTGCATCATCATAGATAGTGCAAATGCAGGGCTTATTATTATTAGGACCGATAGGTACTTATGTTTTCACAATGTGCGTCCGTCTGTCTGTCTGTTGGTGCTCTAGCTTTCGAACGCTTCCGAATTTTCGACTTCTGTTTTCGTCATTCGACAACTTAGGGAAATCGGAAGACGGAGTTCGTTGGTGGAAAAAATCGGTGAACTACTTCCGGTTCAAAAGGTCAAAACTAATATAGAGGACCACGTTTTTCACTATACATTTCCATGTATAAATGGCCTGTGCATTGCCAAATGCTGTTCTCCCTTTGGCATTCCATAGCTAAAGCAGAGAAAGCTTGTGAATTAAGTGAAGACACGTGATCGTCTTCCTTGATGGTCAATATCAGTCAGAACTGGTTCAAGCTCAGATTTGGCATGTAATATATCAAACAACTTGGAATGATGTGTCGTGAATGAATATAACGTAAAATTAATGATAGTCGAAACTGGTTCAAAGGCAGCTGGTTTAGTGGGACCATTATGGTTTATTGGAACTTTCTATGCTAAAATATGGCATATAATATATCAAACTACTTGGAATGATGTGTCGTGAATGAATATAATGTAAAATTAATGATAGTCGAAATTGATTCCAAGGCAGCTGGTTGAGAGGACCCATTAGGGTTCATTGGAATTTTCAATGCTATGATATGGCATGTAATATATCAAACAGCTAGGAATGATATGTCATGCATGAATATAACGTAAAATTAATGATAGTCGTAATTGGTTCCAAGGCAACTGGTTTAGTGGCCCCGTTAAGGTTCATTGGAACTTTCAATGCTAAAACATGGCATGTAATATATCAAACGACTTGGAATGATGTGCCATCAATGAATGTAACGTAAGATTAATGATAGTCGAAACTGGTTCCATTATGCGTTTTTTAAAGATACCATTATTGAACCATTGGAAACTTTCAATTCTAAGATATGGCATGTAATTACTTACGTCTTTTATTATCAAGAATTAATTTTTGTATCAGCAAATTTTAACATTAGCTAATAGCTAAGCGTTCGATTCAATAGTACATGGTTCGTAGAAAAGCGTTAGCAATTGTTTATGAAGAAAGAATTCACCATTACACAGAACGCTTCAACAATTAACGCTTATTTCATTAAACAGGAATGCTTACAAGTTAAAGGATTCTTACATGTTCTAATCTATTGAGAATTTTTACTTTCTGCATTAAACTTTTCAGATAGTTTTAATCAGTTTGAACTAGGCATTTTCCTTAGATGTATGCTTTGCTTAGCAAGCCGAGGATTCCTTAGCAACGTCATCTAATCTAAACAACCAAAGACTTCTTTAGAAATTATATACTTTCCTTTTTATTCTCGAATGTCTAAAAATCCTATCGGTCCTGGGCATTTCGGTTGCCTGACTTGTTATTTTTTATGATTGTAGTTATGTGAATCAAACGGAGAGTTCGGCCCAAAAACAAGTGTAGAACGCACGAGAGCGTATAGAGCTCGTAAACGAACTGAAGAAGCAATTCCAAACAAAAACAAAAAAAACAAAAAAAAACAAACATAAAACGGAAGCTGAAATTTTCGAGCTCGTAAAGGACAGTAGTTAGAATCAAATCCGCCATATACATCTGCAAAAAGGCAAAAAACAAAACATGCCGTGAATATACCAAATAGCATCCCGCAACAAAAGTAATTTTAATAAAATAATGCAAAGCGGTGATGAACAGTGGATTTGTCCAGTCGGTCGCTTGGTGTTGCCATTTTTTTCGGATTTTTTGAATTTGACTTCAGATTCGGATAGACCGTCGAAAATTAGAATAGGAATGTCTCTAATATCACCCTTCGTCTCTTTGCTTTCATCGGTAAAATTGAGTTTAAAATTTGAAAGTTAAGTACTGTAGTTTTCAAGTTAATAAATAATTTGAATAAAACATTTGATTGTTGCGGAGCGAAGACTCTCCGTAAAATTCGAAGCTCAGTGATTGTGGATTTAATGAAGTCATTCCACATGCTCGCGTGTATTGTCATATTTAGAGTTTTAGCATCATCTAAAACCCTATTAACGACCGTAAAGATAGATATATGTATGTGTGTATATCATACGCCATAACGTTTGAAAGGATTAACCTAGAGGCTTGAAATTTTGTACACACGTAGGCCCTATACAGAGGACGGTGCAAAAAATATAGCGAATCCTCTAGGGTGGCCCGGGGCCCCTCAGGGGCCATTTGTATGAATTTCATGGTTCCTTTTTTATCTTTTGAACAAAGAGGCCTAAAATCCTGAAATTTCGTAAATTTGTAGTGCGGTTCTAAAAAAAATAAAACCAATATATAAGAAAAGAGATATACGCCTCTAGGGTCCCGCCGGAGATCCCGAGGCCCCAAAAACAACTGAAGCTATAACATTTGAACGGAACGACCTAGGAGCCTGAAATTTTGTATATTTTTGGTGTGGTACTAAAAAATGTAGCCAATTTAGAAGGAAGCTGATATAAGCTTCTAGGACCCCGCCAGGGGCCTCGAGGCCCAAATACAATTAAGAAACCAAATACTTGAAAACGGAAAGGCCTAGGAACCTGAAATTTTGTATATTCATAGTGAGGTATTAAAAAAATATTGCAAATATACAAAAATGTAATATAGGTCCCAGCAGAGCCACTGAGCCCCCAAACACAAGCAAAGCTACAACTTTTAAACGAAAAGGTCTAGAAATCTGAAATTTTGTTTACTTATATAAGATTACTTAAAAATTTAGCTAATATACACTAAAAACTGGTCTAAGCCGCTTGGGTCTTGATAGAGGCCCTGAGGCCCTAATCACAAATCAAGCTATAACTTTTGAACCAGAAGTCCAGAAACCTGAATTTTTGCACATTTTTGGTGTGTTACTTAAAATTTTAGCTATTATACACAGCATAACACATGCTCACTTGTGAGTACTAACTAGCACTTGTTACAATTTTGACTGCGTAACTCGGAAACTTCTCGTTGGAATTCAATCAAATTTTAACGGTATACACAGTCTTATGTACTCTGTTATTCCCCCAAATTTCATTAATCTAGGCTTTACAGGACCGGAGTTATTAACTTGTTGATCTTGGTGGCGTCATTTTTATTTGTTCATATCTCAGTTATCGTTCAAATTCGGACCCATGTTCATATGAACTTTTTTGCTTAAAATCACCCATAATAACTCCCCTAGAAGTTTGTACAATGAATTCTGAGACACCCTATATAATCCTCTGGGGCCGTGGCTGGGACCTTAAAAACAAACAGAGCTATAAGGTTTGAACGAAAAGGCTTAGAAATCTGAAATTTTGTATACTTTGTAGTTTACTAAAAATTTAGATACTGTACGCTAAAAACTGATTTAAGCCTCTTTGGTCTCGACAGGGGCCCTGAAGCCCAAATCACGATTCAAGGCTAACATTTGAGTAATAAAAAGGCCTAAGAACTTGAACTTTTGTATTTTTACAGTGTATTACTTAAAAATTATAGACAATATACAAGGAGGCTGGTATAGCCCTCTGGGCCCCTGGCGGCCTCAAATACAACTGAAGCTATAACATTTGAACGGAAAGGCCTGGGGACCTGAAATTTTGTTTAATTATAGTGTGGTATTTAAAAATTTAGCTAAAATATATTAAAAATTATATAAGTCTCTTGGATAGGGCCATGTACCCTCAATCTCAAATCAAGCTGAAGTCCAGAACTTGAAATGTTTTTAAGATATTGCTTAAAATTTTAACTATTACACACTAAAACTGATATTCGCGGATTTAACTGCCTACATAATAGCGGATATAATGGTGAACGGCTTGCGTTTTCCATTGTCGAGATCTAATACTAACAATGATAAACGCTATCGCTGACAATGATAAACGCATGCCGTTCACCATTATATCCGCCATTTTGTGGTCAGCTAAATCCGCGAATAGTCCTCTGAGGCCTCGGCAGGGGCCGCAAGGCTCCAAATTCAAATCAAGCTATAACTTTGGACGAAAAGTCCTAAGAACATGAAATTTTGTATTTGTGCCCCTCCACTTATTATAGTCAAGAGCCGCTACTGCTCTTAACATTTTGATGCTAAAACCCTTATATCGTTGGATAACTATGCCTTAACAACTTTTTTGTTAACATCGTTCTGGCAATGTAGTAACTCGCATTTTCAACTCCCCGCCCCCATTAATAATTTTTTGATAAATTGTATTACTGGAGACCTCGTTTCAATGTCAAAAGTACACATTTTCTAAACATTATTTATAATTCTCTAAAACTTTTGTAACAATTTTAACACTTAAATAAGACATTGTGCTGTTGCTATATCGTAAACTTGTATTTGTATAAAATACTTTTCACTGATTACATCATCCAATGTTTATCACTGACTACATCATCATGCACTTGAAGTTTCACTTCGGTCGCGTATCCTGCGACACACAAGTTGTTTTTTTACGTATATAGATTCATTTATTTACCTTTTCTATAAATATTTTTTTATAATTAACCCACTTAAAACGTGAATCATTAAGGCAAGCACCGTAGCCGACGAAAAAGATGGCCAGGTAACTTTTCAGTGCAAGCATTAACTTCAACCATTGTTGACGCAACATACAAACACGGCCAACCGATTGTTAACTCAAACAGAATCGGCTGAATGTTTGCAAATGCAAGCAAACGAACATAAACCAAGTCTATTCATATACAGGGTTTAACAAAAAGATCGGGGCAGTGGAATATCTGGAGAAATACGCATCGGATCGAAAAAACAAAAAAACAGGGAGGCCGTGGCCTGGTGGGCTTTCACTGAAACACAACTTCTGTGAAGTTAAGCAACATCAGGCACGGCTAGTCACTGGATGGGCGACCATCCGTGATTCACGATCTTCACCCCCACCCCCCCCCCCCCCCCCGGCTGTTGTGACCATCATATAGCAGTCGTTAATCCAGGTTCATCCAGGGACCCAACTCGTCGGCTTCTAGCCATACAGGTTCTGGATGGACGTATTGGATTACCAGTACTAATAAATAAAAATATTTGCCAAAAAGCCCGACCCTCTGAGATTTTAAACAGGAACCCCTATATTTAATGTGTATTCAAAAATTTTGGACTTTTGAAATTCTGACTTTGATTTCTTAAAGACCATCAAAAAGTAGACTAGCAATGTCTTTAAGCCCACCCTCTCTTTGTCTTGATCAAAAAAATTAGGTTCAAACTTTAAAAGTTCCACACTTCATGACTCGATCTCCCAAACGGTTGGATCAATTGATAAAAACACCGGGATTAAAACATTTCTAAAATGTTGGGTGCAATCTCAAAATACCATTAAAAGTAGGGGTTCCTATTTAATATTTCATTGTTTCCCCCGCCCCCGATCTCAAAGGCTGAGGGTAGGAGTTGGATTTGGTATCATTGGTTAGCTCTTAAAAATATTAAACACGTGTTTTTTTTTTCTCCATCCGATTTGTATTTCTCCAGATATTCCACTGTTTCGGCCTTTTTGTTACACCCTGTATATGAATATTTAGATTACAAATTTACAATCCCTATTTTACCCCCTTAGGGAATGAATTTCGTAAAGTCCTTTCATAATGGGTGCTTACATCATAAAATAAATCTACAGTCAAAACTTTATGTAATTAACTTCAGCGGTTTCATCTCGGGGTTGATGAATGGGTGAACAAACAACCAATGTGTGACATTCCATGTCAGTGTAGTGTTTTGCGTGGGGTGTCACATAGGTCCGGCGGGAACCGTCATTATTTGTTTTATCTGTTTCAGCATTAATCCTTGCTGGTGGTTTAGATGTTTTCATGTATTTTATTATTATTTTTTTTTGAACAAATCTATTGTTATCTTAGTTTAATTGTGGGTTTTTCTTTTATGTTTTCTACGTCCTATTTGGGTCCATTTACTTATTTGGATCAAATAACGGTGATTAGATCGTTTTAGATAGGTAGACTCATGGGTTTTATTGAGCAATATGACTTTTGCATGTTTTAAATATATATTTCTTTGTGTAAGAACTCTTTGTTTGGCATAAGCTGTTGCTTGACAATTGGAAAAGCAACAGCGGTTGTAATTGTTGGAGGTTGACACTGTTCTTCGGAGAAAATTCTCGGAGGATCATTGCCAGGCTCCAACGTGGTATTGTTGTTCAAATATGTAATGTTGAAAAATTACTAATTGTAAAAAAAAAGGAGTTGAATGTTGTTGCTGGTGGAAGAAAGACGTTCGGAAGAGAGAAAGAAAGCCGACACTCATTCAAGCGGTTGGAAAAGTATATGTTCAATTTGCATAAAGAATACTTCAGGAACGGAAACTGCTTTACTCTTAATTTGTTTAAAGTACAAATTAATGTTTTGTTTTCCCAAACTGCGCCATAGTATTTCGACTAGGTGATTTCCATGGTTGGCAGACTTGAAAGGAGAACATCGGTGCTGGATGGTGTAGGTGATGCGAAAGCTGCAAATGGTGAGATTGTTACTTGTTATGTGCGTCCCCTCGATTTGCGGTACCTTTATTGATAACTCTACTTCGGTTACTAATACACCCTCATTATTTTGTCGAGGAACGATATTGTTTTAAGGAACGTCTATTGCGAACTATGAACTGTTTTGGTGATAGCTCGTCATGGAACCTACCTTCATCTAAGGAAAGAGTCCAAGAACGTGTGTGTGTGTTAGCAATTGTTGGAGCAAGGAATCTTGTTTAAGAACTTTAACTTTGCAATACATAGTATATTAGATGATTTTAGCGTATGGGTTATTGGAAATCAAGCTATTTGGAATGCAAAATCTTTTGGATTTATCCTGCTCTCCCATATAATGCTATTTATTCACACATTCACTTTCAGCGTTACAAGCGCAGCTGGGCCTGTTGTCAGGAACAATTCGAATGCCTCGCTATGTGCATGTCTATGCGGCATGTTGTACTGATTAGGTGTCAAAGCGCAATCTAACATTGTTCTTTTCTAGTAAGGGGGTTTTCTTTGGGTTACGGTGGTCCTCCCGCTTTAAAAGGGCCACGCAATGCGCTCCGGTAGTGCATGGCAAGCATTTGTAAACTTCCCTTATAAGAAAGTTAAGCAACGCGCTGTTTAGTGAAGTGAACGTCTGGGATTGCCGGTGATTGAACCTTTATTGATGCATTCCAGTAACTTATCTCTCTTATTGACTGAAGATTAAATTGATTGAAGATTAATTGATGACTTATGTTTTAACTGATTTAGTCCTGGGTAATAAGATTGAAGAGCAGAACCATTAAAATACTGTTGGCTTGTACTATTATCTTTAAATGTATGATTGGATTGTGTTTTGGTTTAGATGGTATACCAATTAAGCAGGTACCTGATTGAGTTAATTAATTTTGATTATTCACAATTAAAAACCTGTATTGACCCTAATAGGAAGTTGAATAAATGTTTTTATTTATTACTTGTGTAGTACTTGCAAACACTCACACCGTTAAATTCATATCAGTCCCGAACCCGTATCTTCCACCCCACCTGACGAATTCCTTTTGAGGTCTTCGAGTATAATTATAGTGGGAGGGGTGGGTGGTAACAAATGCATTGCAGGAACGCCGATGTTTATAGATAACAGTGTTCATGCAAGATGGTGCGTCGCTCAGTAAAGGATCTTCTTTACCCGGTTCGCGATGTAGGTGTTCTGTAGAAACACTTTCCAGATGCGTGGCCTGCCCGTTCACTAGACCTTAATCCATGTGACTTCTGGCTGTGGGGAACCCTGAAGGATCGTGTTTATCATGAAGGCGTACGGACCTTGCCTGAACTGAAGGCCAAACATCATTCATCGGCCTCGGTGGCTCAGTGGTTGCGTCATCGCCTCTGATGCCTGAGGACGTGGGTTCGACCGTAACCACCGAGAGAGAAGGCCTCTGCGATGAAACGTAATACATTGTTACATCATCATATTTAGGGCATTGTTATTCGTATTTCTACCAATAATAAGCCATAAATTTTCCCTAACTATGATGACGTAACAGTGTATTACTTTTCATCGCAGAGGCCTTCTCTCTCGGTGGTTACGGTTCGACCCCGGCCGAGGAGGACGAGGATTTTTTCAGGGGGAAAATCCTGAGATCAAGCACTCCTTCGGAAGAGAAGTAAAGCCGTTGGTCCCGTGTAGTCGTTTGCTGGCTGCACGTTAAAGAACCCTTGCGAGGCAAAATTTGCGGCCCCTATAACGCCGTCCTGACCATAGCAGTTGAAAAGGACTTTAATACCAACCAAACCAACCAAACATCATTCGTCATGTTGCAGCCATTTCACGGAAGACACTTCGGGCTTCTGTTGAGTATGCTGTCCTGCGCATCCAGCATGCCATCGACTCAAAGGGTGCGCATATTAAACAGTTCCTCTAACAGCATTCCAGTAGTGCATTACTACCGTATGTGTAAGATTTTACAGTGTCACATTTTCCCTTGGATGTGTGGTTGCATCGGCAATTCATTGGAAGAGCACAATAGAGGAAGCCAATGAGTAGAAAGAAGACACGGCAATTGGAACGCGAATCGTCGCCGTTTCCATAAAGGAAAAGAGAGGAAAATTGAAAGGCCAAGAGAAAGGCTGTAAGAAGGTGAGAAGAGGGAAGAGAAAGAAACTAAAAGACGAAGTGGGAAGAAGCGACAGACTCGCTCTTCCAAGACAATACACAAAGTTTCATTACAATCCGTGCAAAAGCGGGGAACTTTAATTATATCCACCAGATATATAGAAATTGCGGCACATGTTTTTACTTTTCTCATGTAAAAACCATGCTGTCAGTGACTGGACATTACAATTTAATGAAGAAACATTTCTTTGCTATCTATAGATTATGCAAAACAATTTTCGTATATTTAGAGTGGCCGTCCAGCAGCGTATGCCCTTACTGTATGTGCTTGTTCGGCTTGTAGAGTTTTGCAAACAATTAAAAGCTACCGCAATTTAAAATACAGCCAGCGCCATCTCTCGGTACTAAAAATAAATTTTGTGGTATAGAAAGAATTTTGTTACAATCATCGCTCAGCCGAAACCCCTGAAGCTAATTATATTACCCTCCCAAGGGGTAAATTTCCAAAAATCATGAAACAGTCTTTCTTAATTTCTTACCAACGTGCCAAATACCAATTTTCATGGATTTAATCGTGGATTTAACTTAAAAATGACGGATATTCATAAAAACTTACATCTCCTATTTGACCCCTTTAGGGGATGAATTTCGTAAAATCCTTTCTTAGTGAGTCTCTACATTATAAAATAAAACTACATACAAAATATCATATTAATAGACAGGAAAGAAATAGATCTAGGATTAGCAATATGGTAACGTCTTTATTAGTTGCTGAACGCGTATCTCATCTTCAGGAGCAAAGATCGACTACCCTGAACAAAGTAAAGTAGTCGACTATCCTGAGTAAAGTAGTCGATCTTTGCTCCTGAAGATGAGATGTTTCTCGATACGCATTCAGCAACTAATAAAGACGCTACCATATTGCTAATCCTAGGCCTATTTCTGTCCTGTTTATTTACCAGCAATATGGATCAGATATGCGACTATCATATAAATAGCTTCAGCGATTTCGGCTCGGAGATGATGAATCAGTCAATCAGTCAGGACACGTTATTTTATACTTACAGAATTAGCAAAAGCAAAGCATTGCTGGGTCCGCTAGTCATTAATAAAGGACTTCTCTTTATTTTGCAGATATAATGAAAAAATGTATTGATAAATATAAGGGTCGTACAAATGAAAACGAAAATTTGTGTGGGGAAAAAAAGACGACGTGTAGGTTCGTAAGTTTTTGCTTTCAACAATTGCGAAACCTCATGTGCAAATTGAACAATAGGTTGCTAGTGTTGTATCACGTGAGAAAGAACGATAGCTCGCGCTTCGAAGCTCTGCGTGTGATCGCTTCGTCCAGCCCGAAAGCAAACGTCAAAGTCGTCAATGGAAGCATTATGGGTCACCACCCCCGAAAAAATCAAAACAATTGCAAACAGCACGGGGAGGGTGATGTTGACCGTGTTTTTTGAGCGCAAAGGCCCGATTTTACTGGACTTTCTTGAAAAAGGCACCGCAGTTAACGCCGCACGATATGGGGAAACAATGAAGGCACTGCGCGCGGCCATCAAATGCAAGCGTCCTGGTCTTCTTACAGAAGGAGTGCTTCTTCTCCACGACAACGCGCGTCCTCATACCTCGAAAGCAACGGTAGACCTCATCAAAAAGTTCAACTGGGAAGCAATGCAGCATCCACCTTACAGCGGTGACTTATCTCCATGTGACTTTCACGTGTTTGGGGATCTCAAGAAACATCTGAAAGGCCGCAGGTTTCAGTCGGACGATGAAGTGAAGGAAGAGGTTTTGGAATGGTTCCACACGCAACCGAAAGACTTCTTCCATAAAGGAATTACAAGCCTTGTTACACAGTGGGATAAATGCCTTAACGCATTTGGAGAGTATTTTTAAATTCCTTGTATACACTTTGGATAAAATAAATAATTTTCGTTTTCATTTGTACATAAACAGATAATGCACTGTTCAGTTTACAAGTATTGGAAAAATATGGAATAGTTCGCAAGTGTGGAAAAAATTATGGAATATAGCAACAACCCAATAGAAAATAAAAATACATGCAATTTTAGTATTGTGTGTGGCATCAGCCTAAGCACAAATCACTGCTTTTAAACAAAAATCAGGAACAATTTCTTTCCAATAGTTTTTGATTGCTGTGCATAACTCGATCTTTATTGCTTGGATCCTTTGTTCTGATTCTCTTATTAAGTTCACATCAAATGTTTTCAATAGAAATAAGATCGGGGCTGTTTACTGGTGACTTAATGGTCTCAATTTCTTTCGATTTCAGAAAAACACGAACAGCTGCAGCACGATGACATGATGCGTTGTCATCTAGAAACACAACACGGTCGTCATGGTTTCTTAATTGGTTTTTGAAGTGAAACTTCTTATGCGGCGACAAGACTTGGGGAGTGAAATGCTTAAAATGAAACGTTTTTCCCGTTACGGAAGTGGCGTAGTTCCAACAATCCAACCTTTGTTTCCAACAAAAGGAAAATACTGATTGTTAACATCCGTCATGGAGCGTGACCACCGAGAGAGAAGGCCTCCGCATTGAAATGTAATACATTGTTACTGCATCATCACAGAGAGTGCAGATGTAGGGCTTATTATTATTATTTTTATGATTGTAGTTAGGTGAATCAAACGAAGAGTTCTCCCCCAAAAACATGTGTAGGACGCATGAGAGCGTATAAGAGCTCGTAAATGAACTGAAAAAGCAATTCAAAAAAAAAAAACATAAAACGGAAGCTAAAAAGTCTATAGACCTTTTCATTACGTCATCTCATGGGCGCCGCCATTACGGTTGTGCAAAAAATAATAAAGTAGAAAACGTGAATTACACCGATTCAAAAGAAGAAATTGTGTTAGAACGAAAATATACGAGGGTTGGGGCAAAAGTCATGGCAACTATTTTTTTTCTTGAAGATACCAGTCCGGTTGGAAAATGTGACATATACAGACGAAAGGACAAGGTGTTAACTACATGTGTGGACAATGAATAGCACTGAAATATCGTAACACACTAATTTATTACGGTAGTATACAGGGCAATATGGCCTTCACGGTGCAAAAGAATGACAACACAGTACACATAAAGTTGACATGACAAACCTGGGCCTGTCATCGTCTGTCTTCATCCATGAGCTGCCCGATGACGGCACGTTCCACGTCGGTCAGCACACTGACCGGTCGTCCCGAACGTTGCTTATCACTGGTTGACACATGTCCTTGCTGAAACTTTCCTACCCACCGTGCTACTGTACGGTATGGTAGGGCATTATTCCCAAGGGCTTCCACTAATTCACTGTGACATTCCATCGCATCTCTCCCTCGCAAATAACATAACCAAAACATTAATAACAACCAACAATATAAAAACAACAAAAAATCAAAACAATAACACAATTTCTAATTTCAAAGACATTTGCCAAAATAATAAAGAAAAATGAAACATCACTAACATAATATATCAAATTCCATGCGCCAATTGTCAACACATTTACACAGGTCAAACAAAAAGACAATTAATAACAAGAATAAAAGAACATGAAAGAGCACTTAGAAACAAAGATAAAAACAATCATTTAGTGAACCACTGCATTAACCAAAATCATAATCCAGATTGGAACAAAATCAAAATCATTGGTAAAGAAATAAATTCTAAAAAAAGACTAATAAAAGAAACCATCAACATTATTTCGAATGAAAAAATTTAGCCCAACCATCTATAGAAATTAATAATAAATAGAAATTACTACTAAAGACATAATATCACTTCCCTTACACTCAACAATCCTGATCACAACAATCAAACTAATCATATATCACACATTGTATTAGATTACATTGTTTTATTTTTATTATTATATCTTCCATTCATTCAAAAAACTTTATTACTGAAGATGGGAAAAAATCCCGAAAACAAGTTCAAGTTAGTCATCTACATGTTACAAATCATCGATCTTTCGTCATAGACCTTCTTCATCTGTAACTGTGTGCTCCTCTGTGTTCGTGTAACATTTCTTCATAGATCTTCGTTTCTTCTGTGCTTCTTCTGTATTTCATCTGAGTTTCTCCACAAGACCTTTGTTTCATTTGTGTTTCGTCCTTACAACATTTACTTTATCATTGGGTGACTTTTTCATTGTTTTATATTAATTATTTTAATTTATTTATTTAATTAAAGGAGTTTTATTTGTCTTAATTAATAAAAATTGAAATTGACATTTGTAATAATTAAAAATGATATAATTTTTAAACAATTCTAAAATTAACAGAAATTTTTATCAGAATTTGAGTTAATATAATAAACATAATATAATTAATAATTACGATGGTTTGTATATGGCGCCATTTGCCAAGTCAATCCTCAACGTTGAGTGAGTATGACGTTGAGAACTTGGTGTCAAGGCTTTATTACAGGGGGTGTTGCTCAAGGCAAGTAGAGTATAAGGTATGCTCGATCATTCCTAAGGGGCTCTGGCTCACGTCATTTTGACGTCATCAATGCTCCCGCCATCTGGTGAGCACCAGGAGAAACGGCCCGATCATATAGTAAGCAGTGGCTTGATCGGGCCGTTTTTCCCAGTGTTCACCAGATGGCGGGAGCATCGATGACGTCAGCCAGAGCCCGGAAGGCAGTGATCGAGCATACCTTATAGACCTTTTTTTCTAAAGTTTCGTGTATTTATCCGCATCGCGGCGCCATATGTTCGAATGCCAGCTATGGCGAACGGAAGTCGGCCTCCTAGCGGTAAATTATGGCAACTCCACCCCGAAAAATTCATTAGGAAGCTAAAACCTTCCTGAAGGATGGCCGGCAATGACATCGAATTAACGTGTTTTATTTCTTTGACGATTATCATTATTTTTTTGGTTTCAATTTATTTTGTTTTTGCAAAAATAGCTATAACTTCCACGTCTATAGACCTTTTTTTTAAAGTTTCGGTATTTATCCGCATCGCGGCGCCACATGTTCGAATGCCAGCTATGGCGGACGGAAGTCGGTTTCCTAGCGGTAAATTATGGCAACTCCACCCCGAAAAAAAGGTCTATACTCTACTTGCCTTGGGTGTTGCTAAGAGTCAAAAAGATCCTGTGTAATGGCGGACAACTACAGTGTCCCTCCTGGCGGACAATATATTCTCTAAAAAGGTCTACACATCTGTAACAAGGCAAAAAACAAAAAATACCGTGAATAAACTACATAGCATCCCGCAACAAAAGTAATTTTAATAAAATAATGCAAAGCGGTGATGAACAGTGGATTGTGCAGTCAGTCGGTTGGTGTTGCCATTTTTTTCGGATTTTTTTGAATTTGGCTTCAGATTCGAATTGACCATCGAAAATTAGAATAGGAATGTCTCTAACAAGGGGATATTACGACCTCGGAATTTTAGTTTAATACGAGACTTCATGTACCTTTAGGAGAAAAGGAAAATTTTGTGAAAAAGTTGGTTGTCACAAATTTGTAAATATAATATATTGAATAATTATTTGGGTAAAAAAAAATTGTTACAACTGGAATTCGAACCCGCCACCTCACACTTTGACTTGTGAATAGCAACCACGCTGCCGTCTGAGTTATCGGATCACTTACAATCAAGGAGGAAAACTTTCCCTTATGTATGGTGCTCAAAACTTTAAACCGTCTTTTTTCAAAATTGGCTGAATAGTGTGCCTTAATATTTAAGTATATTAACATCCTGAAGGTACACTACAACTACACGAAGTCTCGTATTAAACTAAAATTCCGAGGTCGTAATGTCCCCTTGTAAGATCGACCCTCCGTCTCTTTGCCTTTATCGATAAAATTGAGTTTAAAATTTGAAAGTGAAGTAGTTTGATTGTCGCGGAGCGAATACTGTCCCTAAAATTCGAAGCTCAGAGTTTGTTGATTTAATGAAGTCATTCCGCGTGCTCGCGTGTAATGTCATTTTTGTTAACATTTTTCTGGCAATGCAGTAACTTGCATTTTCAACTTTTTTTTCCTCCCATTATTAATTTTTTGATTAATTGTATTGCTGGAGACCTCGTTTCATTGTCAAAAGTACACATTTTAGTTTATTGTATAATAAAGTACATTATCAAACATTATTTATATTTCTCTAAAGCTTTTATAACAAATTTAACTAGTGACACTGTGCTGTTACTAGATCATAAACTGTATTTGTATAAAATACTTTGATTTTTTAAATAAATTTTTCATGTTTTAAATTATTGTGTTTTTAATCATTATTAGTAACTAATCCTTTTCACTGATTACATCATCCAATGTTTTTTACCAAGAACAGATGAAGGAGAGGTATTATCATGCACTTCTGTTCCTTCATCTGTTCTTGTTTTCACAGACTATTATCATGCATTTGAAGTTTCACTTCGGTCGGGTGTCCCGCGACACACACGTTTTTTTTTTTAAGATAAACAACCGAAAATTTATAATTAGTTGTGCTTTTAAATAAAGATCGATAACTTATGCTTTATATGTTAAATTCTGTTGTATATCTGATTATTTAGAGCAGAATTCGATGTTTTGCCATCTGGTGGTCAAAATAACAGCCAGATTACGTTTTAACGGGAGTGTCATGGCCTGTTTATTTAAGAAACCATGACGTCGTCTCCAAACAGTTCTTCCCGTGTTGGAAACAAAAGAGTTTCCAAGATCTTGTAATAGCTTTGAGAGATCAGTTGTTTTCATAATGGCAAGTTTACCGCACCTTTGGCAGGCATGGAACGCCACACCATCAATGATTGAGGGAACTTTGATGTTCTGACAAGACAGTTTTTTTGCAACGCTTCGTTCTACCTCCTCCAAATATAAATGATCCAGTGTCGCCTCATCGGTAAATATTACTCAGCACCAGTCGTCCACTGTTCAGTTGGAATGATTCCTGCACCACTGAAACCGAGCTGTTTTTTAGTCAGCATGGGCTTCTTGTTTGCTCTACGAAAGGAAAAACCGTTTTCCTTTAGGCAATTGACCTTTATCATAAACTCTCGTTCTCACACACTTTCTTAGCACTTCCTTGACTAGCCCATGTGACCACATAAAAAATGGCGTCCCTTGGTCGTGTTGTAAGCATTTGTAATTTGAGTAAAATTCACTTTTTTACATTTTTCATAGGTTTTTACTACTTTAAAGATTTTTATTATTATCTTTATTAATTTAACATACATTATTAGCCTGAAGTTTGCAAAATATAATGGTTTAAATGCTTACTGATAACCTTTCATGATTTTAATTTCATAGTC
The DNA here is from genome assembly GCA_023313115.1 of Rhysida immarginata. Lineage (NCBI taxonomy): Eukaryota > Metazoa > Arthropoda > Chilopoda > Scolopendromorpha > Scolopendridae > Rhysida > Rhysida immarginata. The sequence goes on from JAHWFO010049770.1 coordinate 41,641, forward strand.
ATTTCCAAATTACCTATAAAATTATTTTCTAATGATGTTTATTTCTTTCTCCTCACTCTGACAATTGGGAATACAACAATATTTAACCATAGCAATAAAAATTTTGAACAACAACAATTAAAACTTTCACTTAAGATACAGTCAACAAATGCCGTTGACACATCCAGTGTCCGCCATTTGCGTTTTGTAAAAAAATCAGTGACGTTTAGTGGAAACCAATCACAATACAGGGGATAAAGGTCAATTTCGAACAGTACGATCGGAAACATTGATTCGATGCTTTTTCCACTTTTTGTTGATTTCATGCGATGTGCGTTTTCGTATTTTCTGGTATATGGACGCCAACTTTCTGTCGTTTCTAGTTGTCGTTTTTCGCTTTCTTCCTCTACCTTTCACGTTTTTTACATGTCCAGAAGTTTTGTATTTTTTCCAAATTTTCGATGTTGTTCCTCGGGAACATCCGACAAATTCTGCAACAGATGATTCTGATTTCTTGATGATGGCGAGTTTAACTGATTCATGAAGCTCTTTAATAGGAGCCATCATTAATAACAAGGTTATGCTACGAATAGCAAAGCAATCTTTTGATAAATATATTTAAAACACATGTATTTATCCCTTTACCTACAAACAAATAGTTGCACCTTTTAACATAAAATCAAAAGGTAATATTTTAGGTTTAAATTTAAAAAATATATTTTTTCCACACTTGCATGGTTTCCATATTTTTTTCCAACCACCTGTACACTCAATAGTGTTTTATTTGTTCCTTTATGAATATGATTATTTTTACCACACTTGCAAAACGAACTGAGTAAATACTTCTTTAATAATATCACATGTGTTCATCATCGCACCAGTTACTCTAAAAATATGAACATGAGGATCATCAACAAGTGTTCCATAATTTTTGCCAAGAGTTATATATCATAGGGGAAGAACCATGAACGGATATATATTTAGAGAAGGACGAGACACAAGAACCCTGGAATACAATAAATAATAGTTATTAATTAAAAATACAAAATGAATAAAAAATAAGATATAATAAAC
>JAHWFO010049786.1:0-14827 GCA_023313115.1 Rhysida immarginata
TCCCGACTTTCGTTTGTACAGGGTGTTGCAGATAACTACAGGGCAGTATAACGGGAAGCCTACCTTCTCGATTGCAGGGGCCGGCTCGAATCAAATGAAAATTGGGTAATTTTATCAAAAACATGACAGTTTTGACGTTCACCCCCCCCCCCCGGACTGTGGAAACTGCTGGCTGCTGCAGGCCACCTTCATCTTCCTCCATTCTGTCAATCGACCGAGCCGGCCCCTGCAATCGAGCTGGTAGGCTACCCGTTATACTGCCCTGTAATTATCTGTAACACCCGAGCCTTCAGGCACTCCTGGTGAAAGAAATCGCAGAATGCCTTTGAATGTCACCTCGCAAGGTGATCATCCGTTATTGGACGATATTGTTTTCAAAACTAAATGATAGTGTATGTGACATAAATGGTAAACATTGTTCTTTAAAACTGTAAAATAAAATTTTGATAAGCTTCTATCATGGCTTTGCTATTTTCGTTTGAAATTCGGGAGTTATTTCTGCCGCAACCTGTATAAGCATAACAAAAATGTTGTTTCATAGGAACGCGTTATCAAATACAAACGTATTTTAAGAAGAATGTTTGTTTGTGTGTTTGTTGTGTATTTATCCTATACAAATCTACAGTTTTATTCCGAACTTGATGAAATTTTGCGCACTTGATCTTCAAAGCTAGAGGAAGGTCACTGTCTAACTGAGATTTCGACTACAATGCAAGGTAAAGTTTGTACAACAATAGGCCCGTCGTGTTTGTATCAACACCGCAGCTGACGAGAAAGACAGGCCTGGGCCAACACCACCTAGATAAAGAAGGCCTGAGCCAACGCCTCCTAAAGATAAGGCCTGAGCGCGAAAACGTCATGCATTGTTACATGATCATCCGAAGACATCGAGGCTAACGAGAAATACAGGCTCCGGCACTGAAAAGTCACCTGATCAAGATAGGTCTATTAACAATCCAATCTTCATTGTTTCCAACAAAGGATTAAACACTAATTGTTAAAATACAAGATGGAAACAAGGAATGTTACATTGTTAATAGACCCATCTTGGTCATGTGACTTTTCAGTGCCGGAGCCTGTCTTCCTCGTTAGCCTCGCGAAGACATGTTTAATCGCATTTCTACCAATAATAAGCCCTAAATTATGTCTTCGCATGATGATGTAACAATGTATGACGTTTTCACGCGGAAACGTCATACATTGTTACATCATCATAAAAAGTCATCTTTAATCGCATTTCTACAAATAATAATCCCTAAATTATGACTTCGTATCATGATGTAACAATGTATGACGTTTCCACGCTCAGGCTTTCTCTTAAGGTGCTGTTGCCCAACACCTCCTAGAAAGAAAGCCTGTGCACTGAAACTCGTACATTGTTACATGATCATAAGAAGTCATAATTTAGGGCTTATTATCGGTAGAAATACGATTAACAATGCCTTTTTAGGATGATGTAACAATGTATGAATTTTCAATGCACAGACTTTCTTTTTAGGAGGTGTTGTATTGCCTGGGCACTCAAAAGTCACCTGACCATAGTAGGCCGAGCAACAAGTTTCATTATCTCCATCTTGAATTTTAACAATCGATGTTTGTACTCCGGTGTACTCCGTTTGTTCATATCTTAATTCGTTCACCAGTTACAGGCATTCCAAATGGCGATTCTCACAGTTACATATGATTTCCGTGAGCCCCGTCCTGTGCAACCCATCGGCCTCGGTGGCTCAGTGGTTGCGTGATCGCCTCTGATGCCCGAGAACGCGGGTTCGACCCCGGCCGAGGACGACGAGGATTTTTTCAGGGGGAAAATCCTGAGATCACTCACTTCCTTCGGAAGGGAAGTAAAGCCGTTGGTCCCGTGTAGTCGTTTGCTGGCAGTTGAAAAGGACGTTAATACAAAACAAACCAAACCAAACCTGTGCAGCCCAAGTGTGCAGCCTTTCCAACCAATTGTCCAGAAAACAATGTCCGATGAGATTTCCGCACAGGCTGCAAAGATCCGTTGTTCCAAGTGTCCACGATTCCGGATCTTCTCGACGTAGACTTTGGTCTTGAGATGCCCCCACAGATAAAAATCCAAACCATTGCACTCCTCCTTCCCGATGCCCTTATCAACTCTGTCCTCTCCTCTGTGGTTAGTGGCATGCTTTAGCACCTGCAACAAATGGTAAATAACAGTGAGAATCACCATTTGGAATGCCTGTAACTGTTGAACGAATTAAGATTTGAACAAACGGAGTACACCATTGTTTTCCTTGGGAGATTCTAGTCGCAATCATGTGCACCATGACCCCCTTCCTATTTAAAACCCTACGGTGCATACAAGATGGCGGCTTTCAAGATGTCCACTGTCCCGGTCACCTGCACCATATGATTCACCCTAGACCTAATATGTCCCCATATGGTGGTTGTCCGTCAATTTCCACAAACACGAACTGTACAAAGGGTGGTAAGGGATTTGTGACCCACCGTGTATATCTAACTAACAGATACATGTAGCTTTTGCTCACGGCGAAATGATATAAGTGAAATGACCCTTGTTATGTAAATAATACTTCTGTAGAGTATGCCATTTTATGGACTCTTTACAAATCAGCAAAAACTTCAGGGAAAACTACCTTACGATTTTTATTATGCAAAACTTAAAACTAAGAAAAACTCTTTCACCACAACGATAAAAGACAATTATCCACATTAAGTTTTGCATTACAATTATCCTAATTTGTCTTTTTATTATCGATTTTTATTATCTCCATCCTTAATCAGTGTTGTCTGATTTGTTGCTATGTCGCACATAAAAATGGGTACCTCGTTTCGGAGACCTGCTGCAATCACATTAAAAGTTTGGCTTGGAATTGGTTAATCGTAATGGCGAAACAATTTGACATAATACAACCCCCTCTTAAATGGCAGATCAGTAGGAATCATGGGTGTTCTTGGTATTAATGCGATTTCACCGAGTGCTGGTCCGAAAAATGGTGGCCTTTATGATGTGCATTAGACGCTTCACTTCAGTCGTGTGCCATTGGAAAGCTGTGATGGTTTAAGATTGTGAAGCAACATGGTCGGAGTACCAACTTTTAGCCTGAGTACATGTGAAGGCAAACCTGAAGGGTTGAGAGCATTGAGAAACTCTATTGGGTAGTGGATGGTGTCATCTATATTTAATATCATATCCATTGACGTGAATGTTTTACATACGGTGGCTATTTTTTTCAGAAACTGTTTAATTTATTTCCTCCGCGGTGTTGTTTCTTGGAGTTATGGTGGCGCGCATGCCAAGCCAATTAGTGTCTTTTTGTAGCAATTTTCAAAATTCGGATAAACATTGTCTGATCAATGATTCTGACACATGACACATTGTGGGATGTTAATGCTGTAACTATCTTCACCTTTCACGAATATTAGAGGATACTGCTACGGATCATAAGAACGTTGAAGTTCAGATATTCGTCGAAGAGTATTGTCGCATGATCGTAGCACTATATCACTGGGACCACAATTTTCTTCAACCATCAATGCTGCAACTTCGCTCGTTTGTTGGAGCATTATAGTGGCCTTGGTGCTCACCAACAGGTCGTTTTTCGGTATGAATTACAATTTTATAGACAGGAGGCATTTGTTCTATGGCCGTTGTGAAACTCCGGACATAACTATTACTTTCAAGAAGAATTTGCTATAAAGATTGCAGAGGTAAAATATTATTAATTTTATCCATAGATAGACCTTTCTGGCTTGAATACTCAATGCTTGGTTGGTAACCAAATTCAGAGCAAACACAATGACAGATTATTTTTTTTCAAATGGACACTGTAGTTCTGTCTCTGGGTTGCGTTGGAAGGATCAATTTCCACAAACACTTCCTCCCTTGGTCTGGACATATACTGTTGGAATTTCTTGACTTCGGGAATTTTTAAGGTTTAAGTAGTCCTGTAAAGGGCTGTTTTGGAAAAGTATACAACCATACAGCACTCTGCAGAGATAACTCCTCCTGAAGGTAGGAGATTTTGGCAAAGAGCAATTTTACCTCTGACGCGAATTCCCTAACAAAATACCACAGTAGGCAAGATGCAACCCTCCACGATCGCATCGATCGCTGCGAAAAAGCGCCAACTGGTGTCAGGAAGTAGCAACTACGTGAGGTAAGCCAAGGCCCCCTTGATTTCTCTCTAACAGGCCTGTTACGTTGCCAAATCGGCTGGCAGTCAAATAGCACATTTTTCCGACACTAGATCGCTTTCAACCTACCCTTTCTGAACAAACTCAACTATATTAGTTCATTTTTGCAATAAAAATGTACAGAAAATTTTCATAAATTCAAGTTTATTCTTGTTTTAACTTTTTCTATTGTAATATGCCTTTATGATGTGCATTAAAAAATATAAATTTCTATTCAAATATATTAAGGTAGAATATCTCCAGCAGTTTATGTCTGAGGAGATTTATAAATATCTAATATGAAAAATGCGTTTGTAAAAGGATTTCTGTAATCAACAATTTATATGTAAAAAAAATTCATTTCTAAAATAATTAAATAAATAAAAGACAAAAATTATTCATTACAAATAATTCAATTTATATAATTTCCGATTAAGCGGTTTATATATAATATTAAAATTAAATCGTGTAGAGAATTTTATTGATTTAATTGAAATCTATGTTAGTTAATAAAGGGTTAGAAATTTTTCGCAAACAATTTTAACTATCAATTTATTATGAGGAGGAATCTTACAATAATTTTAAATGAATTAAATTATTAATCATTATTAGGAGCTTTAGCATAAAAGCTACTTATAAGAATGCGCCCTTGGTCTGTACGTTTATCCGGCCGTCCGCCGTTTGCACGATAACTTGAAAACGGATTAACTTTTTCAAATTCTGTTTTCAGAAATATGACCATCAAAGTTCTTAGCTCGGCCATATCAACTTTTCAGAATTTTTCGTGGACCCTTTCAAGTCGAATGCACGCACTAAAACAGTGAGTGTAAAGAATACAAAGATAATGGCATGTCATATAACAATCGATTTGTCAAGAAGGAATATATTGTTACTTTCTGTTTATCTTTTAAGCATTACTGATATCGGCGCGCGCACGTGAAATCGCTTTGTCCACGCACGATTGCTCGAGTGCTCATAATATATATTATTCAGTAGCCGAAGAATGGAGCTACTTATTGGTTTTATAATGTCTTAACTGTGTACCCCTTCATAATTTCTACATTTTTTGAGGTAGAAGGTTGAAATGCGGAATATAGCTTACTATGGGCATGCTCATCTGTACTATTTAGTTTGGTATTGATTGGTACACAGGGATCGGAATTACGGGGATGGGATTCAGGGAGGGCAACATATCTGCATGCTATTTAGGTACGTAAAGGCGTGAAATTCGGTATCCAGATTCCTCTAGGCAAGATCTACAGTACTATGAAATTTAGGCCCAATTGTTCCAGGGGGGTTGGATTTGTGGGAGTGGCAGTTACTTGGTCCTTAGAACTATGGCAACATATGGCATGTTATATATCATACGTTCGGAAATGATGAAAAAGGAAAGAAGATACGAGTTTTTTTTACATTTTATACATATTACGATCGAGAAAATCAATTTTCTTGATTAAAAAACTTGGGGAGAGGTAAAAAGTGCAGATAAAGGGGTAAAAATAGATGACCGCAGGATCTGCTACTTCCCTCACCCTAGATTTCTTTTTAATAAATGTATAAATGTATTTCTGCTTCACTGCTAAAGCTCCTCCTGGGAATGTTTACAAGATTTTATTTTTCTAACAGTCACTACCAGTGCGCTTCACATCAATCGAATTAAGGTTGCAACTTTCCTATAGAGAACTGACCAGGCTCCCTACTATTGTCCCTACGGAAAAAGTGGTCTGGTTTTCTCTCTGTAGAGATGATCCAATCTATTGGGTCTGTTAAAAAAAGCCTCTGCTGCCCGAGGAAGCGAGTTCGACCCCGGCCGAGGACGACGAGGATTTTTTCAGGGGGAAAATCCTGAGATCACGCACTTCCTTCGGAAGGGAAGTAAAGCCGTTGGTACCGTGTAATCGTTTGCCGGCTGCACGTTAAAGAGCCCTTGCGAGGCAAAATTTGCGGTCCCTAAAACGCCGTCCTGAAATGACCATGGCAGTTGAAAAGGACGTTAATACCAAGCAAACCAAACCAAACCGTTAAAAAAATTATGCGGGTTAAAGTGAAGCCGTTTTGGTATGCGGGTTACACGCTTTCTTCATGGATCCTGTCAACGCACTATTCTATTTTAATAAATTAAAAAAGATAATGTCGAATGATACAATCTAATTAAACGCTTCTCTATTATCAGATAATTACTTTTCACTGATAGGTAGCTTTGCCTACTTGATAAGTTAACTATAATCTATTCAGTGACAGTTTGAAGGGCGTGGTGGAGGGAATTTTTACCAACCAACCAATTGGGTCATCTCTACGGAGAGAAAGCGAGACCATTTCTTTCCGTAAGGACACAAGTCGGGAGCCTGGTCAGTTCTCTATTGTGGTATTTTGTTAGGGAAATTCGCGTCAGAGGTAAAATTGCCCTTTGCCAACACCTCCTACCTACAGGAAGAGTTGTCTCTGCAGAGTGTTTTATGGCTGCTTGCTTTTCAAAAACAGCCTTTTACAGGGCTACTTCGAACCTTAAAAACAAAGTAAAAATGCCCAAAGCCAAGAAATCCCTATAGTATATGTCGACATCCAGTGAATTAAAATCGTGCGCTATTTTGTTTTAATCGTTTGGTTAAAATTATAGTTCATTTTGATTGGTTGGTTAAAAATTCCCTTCCTACGCTCCTTCAAACTCTCACTGAATAGACTGTAATTATTTTATTTTTCCAATTATGTTTTGGTTAAACTAATTAGTTCAATGACTTCCCGCTAGGTGCTCTGATCATTGTTGCGAATTTGGTCAATTTCTATATTGTTATTCTAAAACTTTTATTATCAATAGATAATATTAGTACAGTAATTAGTAATATTAATACTATCTGAAGTAGCAATTACCGCTGTCTGGTGCTGGTACACATGTGGACCCGTCACAGCTGATCAGATAACACTTCCACTCTTGCTCGCACGGCTATTTTCTCTTCTCTTCATTTCATTTTATTCTCAGTACTCAGCCCCGATTTGAAAACGTATGATATTGTATGAACTATGTTTAAAACATTCAAGGAATATTTTTCCCAAGTTGAAGGTGCGATAGTTATGCCAAATTGAAACAATCAAATTCACTTAGCTTTTTCTTACATTTATATGGAGATAGATGAAATGAGTGTGTTTTGATGGAGTGAATGGAGATTTACGCGTGCATTTACTATTTATATTTTTTAAAAAAAATTTTCATTGATTGTACAAGGTCTTTATATTTAAAGTTCCATTTTGACATGGCCATAAAAAAACTACTGGACCAAAAGCTATAATACTTGGTAATATACAAGAGGGCATGGGAAGTTCATGCCCACCAAAAAAAAATTAGTTCAAAAGGTCACCACCAGCATGGAATGGCGCTCTATGCAATATTCGTATACGAAATTAGACACGAAGACACAGGTTAACAATGTGGTTTATGCACATGCGCTTTACAAGTCATTTGGTTTTCAGAAATAAGAAAGGGAGCCTCGTTGTCAGTACGCCTCATTTATTACTAGTCGACGAAGCCTGTTACCATGCAAGACCGTGCGTTTCTGGTTAAATGTTATTATGAATGCAATAGCAATGTACGGCAGGCTTTGCAACATCATCGTACCGTTCGATGTATACATGTACGTCGGGGGCCAATGACACCGCAGAGTTTGAAGAAGATGATGACAAAGTTTAAAGCCACAGGTTTGTTATGATAGCACCTGGCCGAGGAAAGAAACCCGTCTCTGAGGCAACCGTGGAGGCTGTTTCAGTAGCCGTAGAATAGGCAAAAAATGGAAACCTCACAAGCGGCGTGCAGCGTAAGTGCTTTTGCACGCGAATAGACTTAGCACTGAGTACGGTGTACAAGATCGTACGTAAAGTGCTGCGGTACTACCCATACAAAATTCACCTTGTCCAACAACTCGAACCTAACGATCTTCCTCGTAGAGAAACCTTCGCATTGGAATTCCTTGCACGGATGGAGGTGGACGAGCATTGGCCATGGAACATTTTGTGGACGGACGAGGCCCATTTTTACCTGAATGGGGATGTCAACACCCATAACTGCAGGATTTGGGCCACCAGTCCCCCTCGTGTTCTCCACCAAATTCCATTGCATTCTCCTAAAGTTACCGTGTGGTGTGGTGTGACAGCAAATGTCATAATTGGACCGTATTTTTTGAAGAGCAGTCGAGAGATGGACTCGTTACATGCACTGTGACTGCTGCTCGCATGGCATCGATGCTAAGAAGTTTTGTGATACCAGAACTTCAGCAACGTGGCATTTTAGACACAATAATTTTTATGCAGGATGGGGCTCTATCTCATATTGGTACATGTGTCAAACAGCTACTTCAGCAACATTTCACAGATGAACGGATTATAGGCCAAAACTTCCCTCTTTCTTGGCCACCCCGGTCACCGGATATCAACCCCTATTACTTCTGGCTCTGGGGTCACCTCAAAGCCACTGTTTATGGTGATAAGGTCAGGAATTTGGCGGAACTGAAAGATGCGATACGCCGACAGATGCGCAACATTCCTCCTGATATGCTACGAGCTACAGTTGAGAACGCAGTAATCCGGTGTAACCTGCTTTCAGTAAATGGTGGAGGCCACATTCAACATGTACATAATTTTAGTAACGATTAAAGACTTGTTAACCTGTGTCTTCGTGTCTAATTTCGTATTCGAATATTGCATAGAGCGCCATTCCATGCTGGTGGTGACCTTTTAAACTAATTTTTTTGGTGGGTATGAACTCCCATGCCCTCTTGTATAATATTACCAAGTATTATAACTTTTGGTCCAGTAGTTTTTTTATGGCCATGTCAAAATGGAACTTTAATTATAAAGACCTTGTATATTGTTCAAACATATGTATATAAAAGCCACAAGTGGTTGTTGGCGCAGAAATATTTTTAATTCTTGATTCAAACACGGTGAATTGTTGGCACAAACAAAGCCCAAGTCTTTTTTTATTATTACCCCGATTATAACTTAATTTTATCAACCACTATTGACGCAATATAGAAACCCGGCCAGCCGACTGTTGACGCAAACACAACCACCCAATTATTTATTTATTTATTTATTTATTTATTTATTTATTTATTTATTTATTTATTTGTAACTAGCAGAGGAACCGGCGTTGCCCGGGATAACAACACTTGTAGGTAAACAGAACAATCTCAAGAAGTTAAATTATTACTGAAATTGTTTAAATAATAACTCAATTAATATAACACAGAGCGAAGGGACTATCCATTCTATGAAAAATCCGAAAAACTGGAATTCTAAATGATATATCCGTGGCTCTGAGTCTGTTTTTTTGAATACATTTTGAAATATCTTAAAAATAAACACATGAAAAAGCTTATAATTAATACAGTAAAAGTTCATAATTAAAATTCAAAAGATTTTTTTTTACATGCTTACAATGGTTGGATCTCTCCAAGGATGCCACTGCTAGTGGAAATTTATAAGAGAAAAGGACGACACACAAAAACCCTGGAATACAATAACTAATAGTTATTAAATAAAAATGAAAAATAAAATAATAATTAACAATTAACAAAATAATTAATAAATAATAAGTTAAATCAAAATAAAACTAGAAATATAAAATCAAATAAAAAGCTGACGTTTCGGATAGAGACTATCCTTTATCAAAGCAAAAAGGATAATTCTCTAAAGGCAATTAGAATATTACAGAATTATCCTGAAGTTATAAAAAAAGTCGACAATCGACAATCGAACAGTGAAGTGTACATTTGTTAGGATGGGACGAAAGCAGCGCTTTCACAAAGCTCATCCAACCAGAATAAACTCCAAATGAAATACACTGAGGTAGTCAAGAAGCCTAACCAACCGAAGCGGTCTTCCATATTATACAAAAAAGAAAATAAGATTGACGATTGTCAGAAACAAAATACAAACGAAATAAAAAACACAAATAGAAAGAAGATTATCACATCTTTCAGTAGTTCGGGAAAGAGACGTTGCTAATATCTTCAAAATTGACGTCAAGAACGTGCCTTGGTTTACGATACTTCGTATGCCAGTTCATATTCCATTCACAAGTTTATTGTCGTGAGTCTTCATCTTCTGTATCATAATCAAAAGGAGATCCTGTATAAACTTTCCGATATGGGCCATGTTTAAATCCATGTGGATGGATTGGTTTTTCACCGTCCTTCTGTCCAGCTGAGCAATGGTCCTCAGGGTAACATTCTGGAATGACTGCAGTTCACTCCATCTGGTTTTACAGATAGTCACCCACGCAGGCATGCCATAGAGGAGTATGGTCCGGATAATCGATTTGTAGAGAAGTAGCTTGTTGTCAATGCTGAGGGCGCTGTTGCGACCCATGAGAGTTATGATACTGTACTTAGCCCTCTTCGCTTTGTTCAGAGCATAGGACATATGCCGGTTCCATGAGAGTCTTGAGTCAATGATAACTCCCAGGTACTTATAGTTGTCCACCCAGTCCAGTTTCTTATTGAACAGAACAAGGGAATCTGGGGGACGCTTGAGCTTCCTATTGAGGTACAAAGCCTTGCACTTTCCGACGTTAAGGTTCAAATTGCAGCAGATAAACCAGTCTTTGAACTGCTTCAAGGCGCACTGCAGCCGAGTGATAACCTGAGCCGGCTGGTGTGCCCATGACATAATGGCAGTATCATCCGCATAAAAATACAGATTACAATTATCGGGTTTCGGGAAATCATGTACAAAGTAATTAAATAGCACAGGCCCGAGGACAGAAGCCTGAGAGACACCGGCCTTTACAACACGGGTTTGGAAAGATCTTCTCCAACTTTGGCTTGATAAAATCTGCCGTCAAGAAAGGATTTCACCAACAAAATCAAATCGGCAGGGAACCCGTCTCTGATCATTTTGTAGACAAGGCCCTCATGCCACACCTTGTCAAAAGCTTTACTGACATCGAGAAATACCACCCCACAGTACCTGGAGAGGTTCAGGGGGTGCTCAAGTCTTCAACGAGCCTCCATATCTGCATCGGACAAGAGTGGGCAGCACGAAAGCCAAACTGCTCTTCCCGAAAAAGGTCATTTGCTAGACAGTGGTCTTGGAATCTGACGAGAATCGTTTTCTCCAACACTTTGGACATCTTGGGTAGCAGGCTAATAGGTCGGTAACTCGCCGGAATTGCAGGATTTTGCCCCTGCTTGGGGATACTCAACACAATAGATTGCTTCCAAGCCAAAGGGAAGTAAGAAAATTTCCATCAGACGTTAATGATATTAGTGAGATAGTCAATAAAGTTCTTCGGGAGATTTATAAGGGCATTATTACTCACCTTGTCTCTTCCTGGGGCCTTCTTCTTTTTCAGTTTACTTATGATGGTGGCGACCTCTCCAGCCTAGATGCTGTTCTTCGTTAAATGCTGTGAGACTTCATCAAAGTTAACAATACCTTCTTCCACACGCTGAGACATGATTTGGCTCTCGGGCTTATCGTTGGTAGGAGTAACAAACTGCATTTCCAGTGAATCTGCAATGACTTGGGCCTTGTCCTGATCAATTTGCACATAGTCACCTTGTGGTGTACGGAGTGGAGGAAGCGAAACATTCTTATTCTGTAAAGCTCTGACCATACTCCAAATGGAATTGTCGCGAGCCGACAAGCTTTTGAGTTTCATTCCATCTACGTCGCGAAGCTCTTCTATCTCCTCTTGAACTCTTCGCACTAACCTGTTGTACTTGGTTTTGAGCCAAGGTTCACGATAGCGTTGCCATAGTCTACGGGTCCTGTTTCTTTTAGCAATTAGGCGTTGGATTCCAGGAGTGAGTTGGATTCGATGATAAGATTTATTCTCTGATGGATACTTACTAGCTTCTATGGCACTGTTAATACATCTGGTGATGTCATCAACAAGTTGATCGATGTCCTCTGTACAGTAAGCAACGTCGGGATGGTAGCCATAGTCCTTAAGAATATCTTTGTAGAGCTTCCAGTCTTGATGATGTACGAGTTCCTCTCGGAAATTTATGTCAACATTGTCAAAGTTCAACGCCATAGGCTTGTGGTCAGAAGGAAGGTCATCAATCGTGAAGATATTGTACGGTTTGAAGAAACCCTTCAAGAGCGAGATGTCCAAAACATCACTACTAGCCTAGATGCCATAACCAAAACGGTGTCCTTTTGTATGGCTACGTGCAAAGGCAATCTGATATTATTGCAGTAGGCCCTGTGGATGATTCCTATTATTGTGATCATTCTCCTTCAAGCGATGTACTTGATATTGTGTTGTTGAAGGGCTTCTACAAATCATTCAGTATCTATACTGTCAATGATCTATCCTCACTACATAGTGACTCGTATAGAAAACGAGATCGTATTTCCCACTACGCAAACCACCTCGAAGATTCCGGCCACGCTTTAAAGACGCAAGAAGATGTTATGTCTGTCCTGCATATCTGCAATAGGCCAGAAAAAACTGCTACCCTCGAAGCGATCGAAATATTCAAGGCCAAGAAGTCCTCCCCCCACCTGCTTCTCAATTATCAAACAGACTTTAATGTATATGCAATACTTAACTCTTTATCTGATCTATTATGATCCCCTTTTTTCTCGGTTTCTTTATTATGGTTTATGTTTTCCTTTACATTTTGTTATTTCTTGCCTGTTTATTTTTCTGTAGATCCTCTTGTCCTCAGACAACCGGATAAGTTCTCTTTTCGGTCCGCGTATACGCGCACCATCCTTTTGTATATTTTCTTTTTGTATAATTTATAAAAATTAGCGTTTACACCCTTTTTATTCTATTGGCCATTATAATTCAAAAATCTGTGCTTTTTCTATTTATCCTGTTGGCCATTATTTCCTCTTTAATTCTTTTGTATCCTATTGGTTCATGTATATGCATAATTTGTACCACTGTTCTGTATATAAAGGCTTGCATGCCTCTTGCTGTATATATCCTTGACAAAGCCGGGAATAAATGGCGAAACTAGTTGGAACTCCTGATGTCCCTCTGTTATACTGTAAGGCCACCACCTGTTTAATCAATAGGAACAGTATTATGATCCACCCTTCTACCGATCTATCCTCAGACCATAAACCAGTTGCACTAAATTTTGACAACGTAAACATTGACCTCAAAGAAGAACTGAGGCTCAAACAAGACTGTAAGTTTTTTAGAGAAATTCTCAAAAACGATGACGACCCACTAAATAACGTACATAGTACGAGCGACATAGATACCAATGTCAAAAGGCTTACTAAACGTATAAATACAACTATTGACTCTAGTGCTTCACCCTTAGAGTCGAAGCGAGCTGATAACCTTGATCTCACCCCAGAAATCAAACAATTAATTGAGCAAAGAAATAAGGTTAGATGGCAGTGGTACCGTACTCGTGAAGACCAAGTATAATAGGCTCACTAGAAGAGTTCACGAGGAGGTAAAAGCACTTCGTAATGACAGGTGAAGCGATAAAGTTAAGAGTCTGTCGACCCACGATAACTCTATTTGGTGCATGGTTCGAGCCTTGCAAAACAATAAAGCCATTAATATCCCACCTCTGTTATCCCAAAATGGCAAATTCATCACGAATGATGATAATAAAGCGCAGCTTATTGCAAGTTCACTTTCAGAACAGTTTGTCACGCCTACTGATGGTCGGCAAATAGGACTTGATATGTCTGAGAAAGTAAAATCCTGCATAACTGGCTTCTATAATATTCACGGCAATGAATTCCCAAAACAAAGCATTGATATAAATGAAGTCCAAAGCATCATTAAAAATTTAAAAACGAGAAAAGCACCAGGTAAAGACTCTATTAAGAACAGTGCTTTGAAAAATTTACCTCCAAATACAATTCAAGATATTGCAAAAGTGATTAACGACTGCTGGAAGAACACTTACTTCCCGGATGCTTGGAAGCAATCAGTTGTCTTAAGCATTCCTAAGCGAGGACAAAATCCTGCAAATCCTGTTAGCTACAGGCCACTCAGCTTGTTGCCATCAATCTCCAAAATCCTGGAAAAAACAATTCTCAAGAGATTCATTGAGTACTGTGATGCCAACGATCTCATCCGCAGTGAACAATTTGGCTTTCGCTCAAACCATTCCTGCCAACTCCAAACATGGAGGCTCGCAGCGGATATCAATGAGCCCCTTAATCTCTCTATGTATTGTGGGGTCGTTTTCCGCGATGTACACAAAGCCTTCGACCAAGTCTGGCATGATGGTCTTATTTTTAAAATGATTATGGATGGATTTCCTCAAGATATAATTACTCTGATACACTCGTTTCTCTCCAACCGGTTCTTTCAGGCCAGAGTTGGAGATAGTCTATCTCCTATGTATGAAGTAAAAGCTGGTGTCCCACAGGGTTCAGTCCTGGGGCCAGTATTATTCAATTACTTTATGCGAGACTTTCCAAGTCCTTCCAAATGTAAGCTCTCTTTTTACGCAGATGACGCTGCTATACTGACCTGTGCTCGTCAACCAGCCGTAGTAGTCTCGCGGCTACAGAAGGCTCTAAAGGAGTGTGAAAGATGGTTTAGCAAGTGGAGGCTAAAATTGAATATAGACAAATGCAAGGCGATGTTTGTCTCCAAGAAGAGAAAGAGATCATTAGATTCTCTAACACTATATGGCAAAAAACTGGACTGGGTTGAAACTTATAAATATCTTGGTGTTGT
>JAHWFO010049820.1:0-15129 GCA_023313115.1 Rhysida immarginata
GAGCGATTTCCAAATTTCATCACTAGGTGTCCTCTTTACTCTATAAAGCCAGCTATTTCAATTGTATTACATGTGCTTTTGTAACCATGATAAATTCAAAAATAAAAAAATACGACTAAGCAAATGTTTTAAATAAACTATCACTCATGAAAAAAATTCTGTGTAGCTGTAAAAATGAATTTCAGATGCAAAAAATAAAAATCTTTAGATCTTCTCATGGTTAAACCGCGAAACGATCAAAAGATTTTTATTCCCCGTCAGGTGACAATGTAAAGTCATGATAATTTCAAAAATAAATAAATACATAAAATATTATGTAAATTCTTTTTTATAAAGCACCCCTGTGTCAAAAAAATGCTATACAGCTGAATAACGTATTTCAAATGCAAAAAGTTAAAATCTTTCGACGTTTTCATGGTTTCCCATCAGATGGCAATTTAAAATTCATTATTTCATATATAAATAAATTAATAAAAAAATACAGCTATGTAAATATTTTTAAAATAAATTACTACTGTGTAAAAAAAATGCTACACGTGTATAAATGTATTTAATTAGCAAAAATTAAAAATCTTTCTTAGATTTTGTTTTTACCGCGAAATTTAACAAAATGAGTTATTGCCGCGTTCCATAGTGCACTTCTAACGCAAAACGTATATTAAAAACAAGTTTTCATGGTTTTCCATCGGATTAAATAAAAAAAAATCAAGCTTTTCTCAGCGGATTAAAATATAAAAAACACGTGGACTACAGTCATATCAAGAAAAGTTATTTTATTACGAAATTTAAATGAGCTACGTATAAATATTAGGGATGTAAACCTCAACCCAATAAACCACCACAAATGAAGGAAGACCCCCCCTCCCCCTTCATTTGTTTTTTCCTCAACCCAATAAACAAAGACGTCAAAATCAAGTAAATTCATTATGATAAAATCTCTATTATATAATTGAGACTTTATGCTAGTTTTTTTTGAGAGACGTCTATATTATTGATAACCGCTGACTGGCCGTTTTATCATGTACGACATTAACACGGAAAACACCGCCTATTTCTCGAATAGTTTTGAAACTATCAAAATGAACAAGTTACATTAGTTAGCTCTGTGCTCAATGGAAGCAATATATGAAACATATGTTTTATTTGATAACTCACTGAATTTGAAAATGCCTCGCAAACATCGATGTTTTTCCGTTGTTCAACATGGTTTTACAGAGATTTTATAGTGAAAAGAGGACATCTGGCGACAGATTGGGGAAATCGCTCTCGCACGCATTTTAACATTGAAACGGAGCAGCATGGTCAGGCCTTGTTAATCTCGAAGGCCTCGAGTAGGATTCGCAGTAGTTTAAACATGGCTTTTATAAAACAGAACACGAATCCCAGATAACATTCTGTCATAATAGTTATTTGAACGAATTTTTATTCTAAACAATCATCTATTTTTTAGTTTAAAAATGGAAGGATTCTACTTTCGCGGCCATTTAAAAAAACCTAGAGTGCCTTTATAACCAGAGTGTGGCCATACGCGGGACAGTTTTCTATTGGTTGTTTATTGTCACGTGCTATTTTCCGCTATGTTGTGTCCAAATTAGCATAGCGTTGTGTGGAGATAAGACGGTTTTTTTGTAATTTTAAAAGATTTTAAAAGAGTTTAGTGACCAAAAATGCCTTCCTGTGCTGCAGTAGGGTGTTCTAATCGCTCTGAAGATGGTTTTATAATGAAACGTTTTCCTCGCGATCTAGAAAGACGATCGATTCGAGCCGCGAAGACGAAAAGAGTCAAGCGGAAACCTTTGACAGTTGCCTTTGTGAGGTTAGTAAAAATCAAATGTTTCGATATATCGTATTTATTCTACGATAATCGCCTAAAACACCTAAATTTGTGAGATCGTATTATACAAGAGGATTATCTGCCCCCTGCCCCGGCCGGCGGCGGGGGGGGGGGGGGAGTCAAACGACCTTCAGGCTGACGGAGTTCAAACGAAATTAGCGTTTAATATACATCACAGTACATTAATTAAACAGTATATACAATGTTCAGTTCATTAAGCAGTATATTAATTCATTTTTTTGTTTGAATTTCCCCTCGTTTAAAGCTAAAACGAAAGTAATTTCTCAAAAAGATGGCAACTTCAAAACTGCTCCGATCTGACAAAGTTGCATTTTGTCCTGTTGCTTATTTTCTGATCATAGGAGAAAGAAGTTAAGTATTGTTGATTTTAAAGTGACTTTTTTCTGATTTTTAAAAGAAACATTTTGATGAAAATCAGTGGGAAAAAGATAGTCGACGGAAAAATTTTGGATGTTAAAAAAAAAGAAACTGATTGTTAAAGAACAGAAAATATGTACAGGAAATTATGATAGCAAAAGTACGGCAATGCATACAAAATTGTCATGAAATTAACTTTTCAATTTTACATATTTAAAATTTCATTTGTAATTTGTTGTTGTTAAATTTAATTTAAAAATCAGTCAATAAATTAGCCCTTTTTTTTTCTTCATATAAGTTTATCTATTTTATTTCGCTTTTTCCAGTAACGAAAATTTATCAATTATTTTAATAATTCCTTGATTTATTCTTTAAGTATGTAATGTTTAATAAACATTTTGATTAGGTGGATATTCATTTTATTAACAAAAATTGTGACTGAAAATTGAATGAAATAATAAATGAGAAGAAACGAAAAATGGGAAGACACATAAAATGAGAAAAACAAAAAATAAATTTTAATTTACATATTTTCAGATTATTTTTTTCTCTAATAATTAAAAGTGGACTTTTCTTTTCGATTTATTGATTCACTCCATTAATTCGAGGTTTTTTTAATGCCAAAAGAGCACAATTTCTTGTTTCTGCTACACTAATCTGTAGATAGATTGGACACAACATGGCTGCCTGGCTTCTCATGGCCACACTCTGGTTATAAAGGCACTCTAAAAAAACCAAATAAACAGCGCCCTCTATATTCACTGAAAATAGCTAATAGTGTTTGATGATGACGATGGTTTTAGACAAAATAGATCAACC
Source organism: Rhysida immarginata (assembly GCA_023313115.1). Classification (NCBI taxonomy): domain Eukaryota; kingdom Metazoa; phylum Arthropoda; class Chilopoda; order Scolopendromorpha; family Scolopendridae; genus Rhysida; species Rhysida immarginata. Next base: position 3,032 of record JAHWFO010049820.1, read on the forward strand.
TTTACCAGTCTGCAGACGGTTAGATGATATTTTATTCTGACATCAATGTGGGGCCACATTTGCAGAAAGAGCCCCGCAGAGACCCATTTGCCGACCATCTTGCGCGGTGCCGGACCAATTTTTGTGATTTTTTCGATCGCTTCGTCACAATGGACGAACGCCGGGTGTATCATACTCTTTCCAAGATTACGACGAGATCATCTTTGAGGTGGAGCAGTCCCTTTAGAGCCAAACAGAGGATTTATACAACAAGGGATTCAGGCAGCTGATTCATCAGTGGGAGAGGTCAAGGCGCTAGGTGGATCACAGAGACCATTAATAAAGAGATATCTCATATACTTAATTTGCATGTAATACGGATTCCTGAGTGTTTCATTGGAGAAATTTAGATGGCGCTATAACGACGACGTCATAGTTTCGATTCTAAGTTTCGCAAAATGTTCAAAGTTTTGCAACGGGCAAATCGACGAGCGAAAATTTTCATAGAACTTGTCAAATTGTTTCTAAAAGTATGTCTGGTCATTGGTGTGATTTACACAAAATTTACATGAGGGCGCCTATAAACAACAGACTACATTTTTTCTATGGGAAAATTATGAAATGGCATGTCTCTCTATTGAAGGTATATGGTGGAACAGGTATACAGAAAGAAACACCTGTCTTTGGCTCGATACATTAGGACATTTCTCCATCTTGGTGTTGTTGGAAATTGTGTCGTTATGCAATAGCGCCGTTCAACAAAATTTCAAAAAGTTCATGCTTCCAAGATGATAGTCATTTCTTAATATTCAATGTGCTGAACACGAATATGACTAAGAAAAAGCTGAATTGGCTACGATTTCTTAGTAATGTGTACGTATTTTTGAGAAAAAATGTACAGGATGATTATAATTAAAGTTACGATTTCAAAAATCGATAATTTCAAAACTACTCGTCAGAATGACCTGATATTTTAGCAGAACAATCGTGAGGCAATGGAATTTTGTTTGGCGAAAAAAAAAAATAGTTCAAAAATCTGCCGATAGATGGCGTTGGCACGGTTCACGTTGTCTGGAGATGGTAGGGTCATAAGCCGCCATTTTCCAACAACGTGGCCGCCACGTTACCCCGACTTAAACCCGTGTGATTTCTGGCTTTGGGGATACGTGAAGAAAGTTGTTTACAGCGAGCGGATTGAGAATCTAGCCGACTTGAAGGCAAGCATCACACACCACATCCATTGCATCAGTACAGATACCCTCCGATCTGTTATGAAGCTGCCATTTTGCACTTCGAATTAGTAGCGGAACAACTTCTGCCTTAATCATCAATAAGATGTTTGTTCCATGAAGCTCTGATTTTTTGGCATTATCACTGTTGTCACTGTAAACACGTATTCTTGTCTTTTCGCTAATAAACTTTTCGTTAACCCCTGAGCTCTATTCTTTCCTTTTGGCTAACAACATTCCAGTGTTTCACGAATCCATTTTTGGTTTTTCCCCTGGCATTACCCTGTCAGCGCCATCTATCGGCAGTTTTGGAACTATTTTTTTCCTTTGCCAAACAAAATTCCATTGCCTCACGGATATTCTGCTAAAATATCAGGTCATTCTGACGAGTAGTTTTCAAATTATCGATTTTTGAAATCACCCTGTATATATGTAAATATTATAATACATGTAAGAATACCTTAATCTTCGGATTTTCGCGTTCTCCTCTTTAATTTTGGCTTCACTGAGTCGAGGGAATTTTTCAAGCAGGTCTTGAATGGTCGTCCATTCATATCCATGGTTTTTACCGAGTTTTTTGCAAGGCCGAGTTTGATGTGTAAAGGAGGAATGATTTTGTGTGGTTCTGCCAAAGGTCGGTGCTGTACATTCGTTCTCTAGGTCTAAAAGATGGGACCTCTACAACGGACAATACGTCAATATCTCTGCAACGAGAACTGATCAACTTTTTTTCAATATGATAATCGTGTTCAGCACGTTTAATTCATTCAGGATTCGCTACCTTCACCTAAGAATCAATTTCATTTTTGCCCAGTGTATCACATAGAACTACAGCTATCACATAGAACATCGCTGATCCTTTTTTTGGAGAAAGGGGTTTTCGTAATTTTACAATAGTTTAGAAACTGACGCATAAAATATGAATTAAGCTCTTCAAAGTAATTATAATTAGTATAAATCATGTTACTCTAATAGCACCAACCTCTATATTCAGGTTATCGGCTCCCTGGTATATTCCATGATACAAGTAAATCTCTTTGAACAGTCTTGAAACGGCAAAAAAGATTCCGTATAAGTTTCCAAATCGATGTGTATCGAATTTGAGGGTTCTTATATAAACACAGGCATCTATAACAAAATAGAACATCCACAAGGTCAGGCACGATTTGAAGAGATCATTCACTTTCGTGACGTAAGATATCATGTATAGAAACTGTCTATGCAAATGAAACAGCTTCTGGTCGAAGCAATGATCATCGTTCAGGATCTCATATTTCAGTTGCTTGTTGAAATATTTGTAGTTAGCAGATAAGAGTCTACAGAAGAGGCACAGAGTGGTCAAGAAAAGTATTAAGTACAACTGGCTGATGGTATCCCAAATGAAGTGTACAAGCGCAAGCATCGCAGGATAGTCAACAAAATATTCAAATCCACCAGCCCAAACCCTTATGTCCTCTGGTTTTGCAATATCTATGCAATACAGTCCTTCCATAACGCATGAAATAGCGATCAGGAGTGGAACTAACAGCAAAGTCTTAAGAGTTAGAGTTTCCTGCCCTACAATAATTCTGTTTTTTTTGATAAATGACAGGAGAGATTGGTAGTGAATATTTAACTCCTTTTGTTTCCAAAAGCAAGCGAATATGAAGACAATACTCAAAATCACATTTACAGGCCTTAATGAAAATACGAGGAAGCTTTTCAGGTCGTGTCCGTTTTTATAAACAAATATAAACTGCGTAAGATTCAAAACCAAAAATCCTATATGTACGAATAAGTTGATGACGAAGAGGACGAACAGTACCTTTCGCTTCCTGGAAGAAACTTCTGCAAAAAAATTCACTCCTAAGATACAGGAATAGACTGTCATCAGTTGAGAACAAATTGGCATTTTGTTTATCAGAAAATTCGTCGCATCTACCCTAAATCTATCATACGAATGAGAAGGTGAAATGTTCTTGTGTGCATTTATGCGAAATTAATTTTCTAAAAACGTTGAATTCCTTTTACTGTATTGATCGCTGGTAATCAATATTAATTTGCCTGTAACTGATGATTACATAAAATGATCAAAAGCTTCCTTTCACCCTTTCAATGCAATGCTACCTGTACTAGTTTATATGTCTATTTTAGGTATTATAAGTAGATACCTGCCTTGCCGGACTCATTTGTGATTAATACGGTGCACTCAACAGAGCTCAGTGAATTCCAACGTGATACCATCAACAGCGGTCATCCAAAAAACGAATATATAGGTGGGGTTTCTCTTATTCTGCAAATATCCCATTCAACTGTAAGCAACACACACTGTGTCACAAAGGATTGCGACAGTTACGGGCTCCAGTATTTCCAGCAGTCGACGTAATCTAGGAAATAAGGCTGGAGTTCGGCTGTCGTCATCTGCTTACAACAGATGTCGCCTTCCGCAATCAAGAGACAACTGTTTTTATATGGTCCTTGATTGCGGAAGGAAGAAGAGAAATCGGCGCAAGCGCATGCGCGGTAGAAAGGCGGACGAGCGGGAGTTTAGAAACAGGGATTCGGCTAGTGAGACCAATAGGGGAAGGTCGCCTGCTAATCGGCTCTCGAATTCATCGAGAGAGAACATTCGAGAAACTTCGATGAAAGTTCGCCCCGCCAAACAAGCGCTGAAGAAAGAAAGCGAGCAAGAGAGTGAACGAGCGAGCAGTGTGAACTTAGACTGTGTCTTAGACTTTAATTCATTTCTAGTTGCTAATGCTAATAATGATTCGCTTTCATTAGTGTATTCTCCAGTGCCATTAAAAGAAGACAATGCTACAAACCAGTCTTCGGTCTCGACTTCATTAGTGTGTCTTACGAGCATCGGTAACAGAAATATTAGAGCGCCAACGAATTGTTTGAAGATGAATATTGCCGCAGGCCCAAAGCGTTAGACGGCCAGCGACGACCCTCACGTAACGCTCCCTCCGAGCAGAGGACAGCAGTAACCGCGACCGACGCTCTCGTCGTGTTAGACGGACCACGAGAAGTTTTGATGGACGAAGCTCCTACCGAGCCGAAGACAGCATTGCACCCGATACGGAGTAATTATGACGGAATTGGCTCCGACCAATTTTTCCTATCACCCAGCATCGAATCGTCACTAGTCGTGATATCCGAGCTCTGAGTTACTGCTTGCTACGGAGTTTTCCCAGCAGGAGAATTAGTGCCCTACTCTCCGGACGATGTAGTCACCAGAATCTTTCCCTGGACCGTCCAAGCTTATATAAGGGAGAGCCTCGGCACCTTTGCCCCTCTCACGAGATTAGCCGTAATTCCATTTACTAAACTAAAGATAAACGCCCTTATTCTGAAGTTGCTTTATGAGGCCAACTGGCATTTTTCTAGGCCCAACAAATTAGCTCCCATTCTCCGCACTTATCTAAGCAGATAATTTATATTACCAGCGTTGGCTGTAACTGCTTTCTGGCAAATTATTAGCTCTAGCATTGGCGCTAAAAGCTTTGTCTGTATAAAGTGCGTCGAGCCAAGCGTGAGGGCGCTTGTGGGTTTTTTGTACTGTTAAGGTAATGAATAATCGTAATGTAGCTAGGGGGACGGCGTGGTCCTTTTGTGGGGGCGGGGCGGGGGGAATATGATAGTCCACTTTAGTCAGTGCTAATAGCTACTCTATTTATATTTTGTAGCTTCCTTGCGGGACGGCCCAGGAGGTCAACGCCCTGCGTAGCCGTGAGATTTAGTACGATCAGCAGCAAGTTTCCTTAGTTTCTACCTAAGATAGTGCTTCGCATCGTTCAGAAGCCGGATAGCAATAGCCATTTGTGACATTACTTGTTTCCCTTTTCGGGCTGGTAAATTTTCTTTGTAATTGACGACGTTTTTTCGTACTTGTATTAATTGCTTTAATTACGGACGTTGAAGGATCCGTTCGTCTAATCATTTTTTTTCTGTACGGTGTAATTTCACCTTTAGTTTACGGGAAATTTTCCTCTTGTTAGAGGAATTCCCCTTATAACCTTATTTACTTTGTAAGAAGGTATCACTCGCTATTCAGAGAGTGAATTCCCTTTCTATTATTCACAGTATAACTTAATCTGTATTCAGTTATTATTGTGCAATTAAAGTTGATGGCTATAAAAAGTTCAATAAATGTATGCTCCTTGTTTACGATATGCTTGATCACTCACACTCTTCCACTGCGTATGTTCGTGACACACTGCTTTGCAATGAAATGTCTGCCAGGCGTCCATTGTTGTCTTCCTTTGACACCTGAGCACCGCGCGATACGAATGCAATGGTGTCTTCAACGAGTGGGCTGGCGAATGAAATGGCGCCCGGTGGTCTTCAGCGACGAATCCCGCTTTTGTTTGGACACCGACGACAACGTGGACGGATGTGGCGCAGACCACTGGAACGTGCCAATGAACAATGCATCGGGTATCGCCATCGTGGACCAACACCCGGGATCATGGTCCTGGGTGCCATCGGCTACGATACCAGAACGCCTTTAGTCACCATCCAAGGCACCCTGATAGCAGCACGGTACGTCACAGAGATTCTGCAGCCCGTATTACTGCCCTTTTTGCACACCATACCCGACGCAGTCTTTCAGCAGAATAACGCCAGACCGCACACGGCAGATGAGCATGTCATGTCTGCATGATGTCAACTGCCTGCCATGGCCCGCGAGTTCCCCAGAACTATCGCCAATTGAGCACCTGTGGGACATGGTGGGACGTCGTTTACGATCACCTCAGAATCTCCATGAACTGACACAGCAGGTTCACCAGGCCTGGGAGACGTACCCTAAGATGACATTCGCCACCTGTATGATCCCCTACATCTACGGCTGGGTCTTAATTTGAATGATAACTGAGATATGAACAGAAATAAAAAAGCCGCCACCAAGATCAACAAGTTAATAACTCAGTTTCTCTAATAACCTAAAATAATGAAATTTGGATCAATAATAGGGTACATAAAACTGCGTGAAAATTAAAATTTGATCGAATTCTAACGAGAAGTATCCGAGTTACGCATTCAACATCGTGCTTATGCTCACATTTGTCATGACATTTGTATGAAATAAAGCAATTTACGTAATGAAATATATTGGTTCACATATAGTTTTTTGCCATAATGGCAACAATACATTAACAAATAATTATATGCAATAAAAATTATTACATGTCATTATTTGTTAATGTATCGTTGCCATTATGGCAAAAAAAACTATATGTAAATCAACGTACAAAAAAACTCCCAAAAAACTCTGTATTACGATGTGGACTGCGTAACTAGGAAACTTCTCGTTGGAATTGATCAAATTTTAACAGTACCCTTTACCTTCAGCATTTTTCATATTCACTTCACCTTTATAGCTGTTTTGCCTCCGATGATGGTGCAATACCGTAACGCGTAAGGCTTAATAAATATTTCACCGGATCACTCTACCTGATCATCGTTTTCCTTTATTTAACATGTTCCCTCTTGGTGCTTTCAGCGGCAAAATCACCAGATTAACAATGGACAGCGGAATCATAGGAAATCTCAAAGGGAAATGTCAGGGAAGCAAGAACGGATAGGCCACAGAAAATAACAGACAAAAGTCGTCGAATGTGAAATATAATCGGAAATCTTCAGTTTAAACAACTGCTACAGAGTTCCGAAATGCCACTTCGGTAAAATCACCATTCCAGGGTACTAAGTTTCTATGGATGTGCTTCTTTTAATAAGCTTCACATAAGCAGAATCAATACGACGTTACAATTAGAATTTGTGCAATTCACTGAAACTATATTTCCGGACAGGTATACATTGCTATTGAAACACAAGTGCAGGCAGCGATAAGGTATGTGCGTGCGTAGCCAAAATTTAGTCCCACGATTAAAATTTTTATTTACTTTTCATATGTTACAAATTTAATACATCACTTTTCAGTTTCCACGCCGTTGCTATTCAAGACGCAACCTACAACAAGTCGAATGAAGCAATTAGGTTAAATGTTCACATAAGATTGCACGAACAATATCCAAATATTTCTATAGCAAGTAATTATCTTGTTATTAGAATAAGTTTTTTTTATTACCCCCTCTGCCTTCAGGACTCCCGTATTGATTCAATGATCTCGCAACTATACTGGTTTCCCCATAGCTAGGTTATCCTGTTCCAACTTATACAGGGTGTCCCACAACAGGTATAAAAAACTTCGCGATCGTATTCTACATAAAAAACTGAGACGAAAATGCGGAATACAATTTATGTTTTAGATCGTTAGTTTTTGGGTTTTGGGTCTCCAAAGATAGCAAATTTACCCTAATTTCGCATAAAATTCGTTAATAATAACGTAAACACGCGGGACACGGGTTCTGAATTGATTGTCAGTGTTTTGACAGTGTTGCCCAAAGTCATGACTAGACTAAATAAAAATCTACAGCAATTTGTGAAACTTAACCTCAAATCATAGTATTTTACAACTGGTAACCGTAAAGGAATTATAAATTTATAAACATTGATTTCTCATAATAAATAAAAGGTAAACATAATTATTAATAACAATCTATGGAATCTTAAATCACATTAAATGCTCAAAGTGGCCACCGTCAGCATCGAGACAAATACGAGCGCGATGAACAAGATTGTTGCAAGCTGCTATTGCCATCGCGGGTATTATGGATTCCAATGCTTCGGTGATCCTGTTTCGCAATTCATCAACGTCGTTAGCTGGCGAACGTAAAACGGCAGTTTTTATGTGCCCCCAGAGCCAAGAATCTAGAGGATTGATGTCCGGTGATCTACGCGGCCAATTAATTTCTCCCCATCTTCCAATCCATCTACTGTTTGGGAAGACATGATCTAGCGCACGGCGTGCTAGAAGTGAATTATGTGGTGGAGCTCCGTCGTGTTGAAACCACGTTTAGACGATCCATAAGTGGCACATCTTCCAGTAACATTGGAAGACGGTTCTGGATAAAATCTGTGGGAATTAATTTTCTTGAATTGTCGATGAACACTTGATTTGGGAATGCTGTGTTCGGCTCCCAATTTGCGTACACTTAAAGTTGGGTCTTCTTCGATGCGACGCTCAATAAATCCTTCACTTCGTACATTAATTTGTCTTGGCCGTCCACTGCGGTTAATTAGCATTGTCACCCCTTCTGTACATACGCGGTGAGTTAAATGTAGCACAACATTTATTGAAATTCGCGGGCGAATAGGCAACCGCTCTGCCCAAACATGAGCTGTAGCATTTGCATTTCTATTGCACTCGCCATACAAAACTAATATTTCGAAATCTTCTTTACTTAATTCCATTTTTTCTAAGTAACGATTAGCGGCATAGCAATTAATACAACAATAATCGGCAACAATTGACACAATTTAAGTTAAGTTTAAAAACGAATTGAAAAACCGGGTAAATTCGCTATCTTTGAAAACCTATAACTCAAAAATGAGCGATCTAAAGCAAACATTGTATTCGGCATTTTCGTCTTAGTTTTTTATGTAGAATATGCTTACGAAGATTTTTATACCTGTTGTGGGACACCTCTGTATACCATGGAACAATGTCAGGAATTATTGGCGAATATAGGAAAGAAGATTCCAGAGCCTGGGTTCGAATCAGAAACCTTCTGCTCACCGTGCTGACGCGCCAACCAATTGCGGACTGCGGACGCCAACCAATTGCCACTGCGGACATGGAAGCATTAACGCTATCTACATGCCCTTAGGGCTGGTTGGGGCAGTACCCAGCTCGCAGGCTGGTTATCGCGTCTGCACGGTGAGCAGAAGGTTCCTGGTTCGAGCCGCGGTAGTGGAATTTTCTCTCCTATTTTCATCAATAATTCAAACATCTGAGGTGTCGCGTGTAAAAAAAATCCACAAAGAACATCCAATAATTACTCTTTAATGTCAAGAAGCCTTATGGCGTGACGAAAGTCGGTACACTTTCCGGCAATCTGTGGACAAGCTTGTGATTGGCGGATGCTCGGAGATCGCTTCGTACCTGACTGCGTGGCGTGGTGCTCACTGTGAAGTTCAGAAGAGGCGCTATCATAATGTCGAGCACATTTTCATGCTTTGGATTGGCCCAACTTCTTCCAATAGTAACAATATGACGCCTACAACTTACCTTGATATTTCGAGAAGTCCACAATGAACACTTTCCCAACATGAAGCTTTACAAAGGAAAGTCGCTGCTTGGTTTAGACAACAGTCCAAAGCTTTTTATGCTGCTTTTTAAGACAAGGGATTATGAAACGATGGGACAAATGCCTCATTGTACAGAAAGAATTATATGGAGAAACAAAAGCAAATCGGTATCACATTTCTTCTAAACAGTCGAGCCACATTAATGTGACCACCTGTTAATATCCGTAATAATCACCATGTGCAGCACGGACAGCGGCTAGACGGGCTGGAAGAGACTCAATGAGGTGTTGAAAAGTGTTCACAGGGATATTGAGCCATGTTGACTGCAGTTCAGTTGACAGCTGTTAGAGGGTGGGAGGTGGAGTATCCATGGAGAGCTTAACCCAATCGAGGTGGTCCCATTGATACTCGATTGGGTTTAAGTCCAAGGAATTTGGGGATCAGGGAAGTACATTAAAGTACTCTTCAACCACTCACATACAATTCCAGCTGTATGAGATGTCGGACTGTCGTGCTGGAAAATACTATAATGCCCAGAAAAGACAATGTCCATGTATGTACATATCAGCAAGGGACTTAAAGAATGCCACGAAAACATTCCCCAGGACATAACGATGCCTCCGCCAGCTTGTTGCCGTTCACAAATGGTTGAAGGGTGTTTGTTTCTGCTCCGTTTCTGCATTGCAACAATTGAAATGTTTTTCGAATGCTTACAAGACACTGTATATAATCACCAAATCTGCTGATGACACGTGATTTATTGCCTTATTTATGCAGTACCTTCTGCGACTAGTTATGTAGCGCTGACCTCAGAAATAGGAGATGGTCACAATAATGTGACTCGACTGTTGATATCCATTTGTGACTTATTGACTTAACCTCGTACGTATATCGTAATGTACAGCCATACAAGTTGACTGTCTTCCCAGGGGTGGGTTGGATATTCCAGCTGGACAATGCGACATATTATACGGCCACAAATGTCCGAACAACGCGGCCAAGACTTCCAAATATTTCCCTGGTCCCCTAATTTTCCAGAGCTAAATCTAATTTAGCACTTTCGGATCATTCGGACCACCATGTTCGCCGCATAGATCAGCAGCATCGAACGTATTGAAGAATGTATGGCTCTAGATTGCAACATCTTATTGACTTTTTCCGTCGCACATGGCGATTGCTCTTGTGTCCATAATAATGGGGCTCGACTGTGTTTTATCTTCTTAAAAAAGCATTACCGTAATTTTCGGAATATAATACATTCCGCCCACACCCGCCTGTTTGTACCCTCCCCGCCCCCTGCCCTCCGCCCCCCATAATTTTTTTGAATAAAATAGAATTTTCCTTGCTTTTATTGTAGGAACGTTACCGGTAAATAATATTTATATTTAATAATGCATAGTAATAATTCTTTTCAACTTTTATTTTATTTTTCCTGCGTATTTCGAAAATAACGGTACTTTCCAGTCCCCCTATAATAAAAATAGTAATAAAGGTAATAAGTAAGACAAACCTGAATGTTTAGATTGTTAGCTTCTTCGTAAATTATATGAAACTAGTCACAAAGCCTGTCCCTGCCAGGCAAAAAATATGTTTTAAAACGTTTATACATTACATTACATATAGAGAAATGTAATCTTCAGATATCAGACGACTTCAGAAAGCTCTGGAAAGAGAATTGGACAAATTTCCAAAGCCACGCCCACCGCCCACAAACCGAAAATCAAAAATCTGGCTCCGTCCTGCACCAACGGAGCAAAAATACTTTAACTATGCCAAATTTCAGCTTTCTGCGATATCAGACGGCTTCAGAAAGCTCTGGAAAGAGAATTGGACATACATACATCCGGACATTGAACGAAATTATATATATAGATAGTCAAAAAGCCTGTCCCGGCCAGGCAAAAAATATGTTTTAAAAAGTTTATACATTACATTACATATAGAGAAATGTTATCTTCAGATATCTGACGACTTCAGAAAGCTCTGGAAAGAGAATTAGACAAATTTCCAAAGCCACGCCCACCTCTCACAAACCGAAAATCAAAAATCTGGCTTCGTCCTGCACCAACAGAGCAAAAATACTTTAACTATGCCAAATTTCAGCTTTCTGCGATATCAGACGGCTTCAGAAAGCTCTGGAAAGAGAATTGGACATACATACATCCGGACATACAACGAAATCTTCTATATATATAAAGAAGGATGTTTGTGGGTCTGTGCGTCTGTGGGTCTGTGGGTGGGTCTGTGGTTCTGTGTGTACGTTTTTTATACAAATCTACAGTTTTATTCCGATCTTGATGAAATTTCGCATACATGACCTTCAAAGCATGAGGAAGGTCACTGTCTACTTCAGATTTCGAAAAAATAATAATTATTGATAAAAAATCGATATTCATGGTTATGGCAGGGCATATTAATGAGAAATATCGCATGACCAACAATGCAAGACAAACTTTTTGCAACAATGATATCAACACGCAATTCAAAAACACTTTGCACGGACCAACAATATATATCTCATGACCAACAATGCAAATAAAAGTTTGTGCAACAATAGGTATCAACAATGGTTTCAACACGCAATTCACCAATAACAATGAGCTCAAAATGATGATGCAATGATAAAGCAATCCTTTCCAAGAATTATAACAATGAACATAAAATGATGATGCAATATGGATAAGTTTCAATTTGTAACAATGCATAGAATTCCTGTTATTCAGGTTTTTCTTAGAAAAGAGAGTTCTTAGTACTTAA
>JAHWFO010049821.1:0-33439 GCA_023313115.1 Rhysida immarginata
ATTAGAACTTTCAATGCTAAAATATGGCAAGTACTATATCAAACGTCTTAAAATGATGTGCCATGAATCAATATAACGTAAGATTAATGATATTCGAAATTGGTTCAAAGGCACCTGGTTTCGTTAAACAATAATTGTTCATTGGAACTTTCAATGCTAAAATTTGGCATGCAATATAACAAACGACTTGGAATGATGTGCCATGAATAAATATAAAGTAAAAGTAATGGTAGTCAAAATTGGTTCAAAGGCACCTGGTTTCGTGGAACCATTATGGTTCATTGGAACATTCAATGTTAAAATATGGCATGCAATATATCATAAGACTTGGAATGATGTGCCATGAATCAATATAACGTAAAATGATTGATTGTAAAAATTGGTTCAAAGTAACCTGGTTTAGTTGAAAAATATTGGGACATTAGATCTTTCAATGCTAAAATATGGCAAGTAATATATCAAACGACTTGCAATGAAGTGCTTTGATTCAATATAACGAAAAATGATTGATAGGCAAAATTGGTTCCAAGAAACCTGGTTTACTGAAACCATAATGGGACATTAGAATTTCAATGCTAAAATATGGCATGTAATATATCAAACGACTTGGAATGATGTGCCATGAATCAATAGAACGTAAAATTAATGATATTCGAAATTGGTTCAAAGCACCTGGTTTTGTGGAACCATAATTTTTCATTGGAAGTTTCAATGCTAAAATTTGGCATGCAATATATCAAACGACTTGGAATGATGTGCCTTTAATCAATATAACGTAAAATTAATGATATTCGAAATTGGTTTAAAGGCACCTGGTTACTGGAACCATTATGGTTCATTGGAACTTTTAATGCTAAAATATGTTATGTAATATATTAAGTGACTTGGAATGATTTACCATGATTGACTATAATGTAAAATTAATGATAGTCGAAATTCCTTCAAAGGCACCTTGGTTTGTGGAACCATTATGGTTTATTGGAACTGTCAATGCTAAAATATGTCATGTAATATATAAAACCACTTGGAATGATGTGCCATGAATCAATATATCGCAAAATGATTGATTGTCAAAATTGGTTCAAAGGAACCTGGTTTAGTTGAAAAATAATGGGACATTAGAACTTTCAATGCTAAAATATGGCAAGTAATATATCAAACGACTTGGAATGAAGTGCCATGATTCAATATAACGAAAAATGATTGATAGGCAAAATTGGTTCCAAGAAACCTGGTTTACTGAAACCATAATGGGACATTAGAATTTCAATGCTAAAATATGGCATGTAATATATAAAACGACTTGGAATGATGTGCCATGAATCAATAGAACGTAAAATTAGTGATATTCGAAATTGGTTCAAAGCACCTGGTTTTGTGGAACCATAATTTTTCATTGGAACTTTCAATGCTAAAATTTGGCATGCAATATATCAAACGACTTGGAATGATGTGCCTTGAATCAATATAACCTAAAATTAATGATATTCGAAATTCGTTCAAAGGCACCTCGGTTTGTTGAACCATTTTGGTTCATTGGAACTTTCAATGCTAAAATATGACATGTAATATATTAAGTGACTTGGAATGATTTGGCATGAATGAATATAACGTAAAATTAATGATAGTCGAAATTCGTTGCAAGGAAACTGTTTTATTGGAACCATAATGGGACATTAGAACTTTCAATGCTAAAATATGGCAAGTAATATATCAAACGTCTTAAAATGATGTGCCTGAGTCAACATAACGTAAGATTAATGATAGTTGAAATTGGTTTAAAGGCACCTGGTTACTGGAACCATTATGGTTCATTGGAACTTTTAATGCTAAAATATGTTATGTAATATATTAAGTGACTTGGAATGATTTACCATGATTGACTATAATGTAAAATTAATGATAGTCGAAATTCCTTCAAAGGCACCTCGGTTTGTGGAACCATTATGGTTCATTGGAACTGTCAATGCTAAAATATGGCATGTAATATACCAAACGATGTGCAATGATATGCCTGAATGAATATAACGTAAAATTAATGATAGTCTAAATTTGTTGAAAGGCACCTGCTTTCGTGGAATCATTATTGTTCATTGGAACTTTCATTGCTAAAATATGGCATGTAATATATTATACGACTTGGAATGATGTACCGTGAATGAATATAACGTAAAATGATTGATAGTCAAAATTGGTTCCAAGGAAACTGGTTTATTGGAACCACAATGGGACATTAGAACTTTCAATGCTAAAATATGGCAAGTAATATATCAAACGACTTGGAATGATGTGCCATGAATCATTATAACTTAAGATTAATTATAGTCGAAATTGCTTCAAAGGCACCTTGTTTCCTGGAACCATTATGGTTCACTGGAACTGTCAATGCTAAAATATGGCATGTAATATATCAAACGTCTTGGAATGTTGTGCCTGAATGAATATAACGTAATATTAACGATAATCGAAATTGGTTCAAAGGCACCTGGTTTCAAGGAACCGTTATGGTTATTGGAACTTTCAATGATAAGATATGATATATAATAAATCAAACAACTTGGAATGAGGTGTCATGAATGAATATAATTTAAAATTAACGATAATCGAAATTGGTTCCATGATTCATGCTATAATGATAAGATTATGAAACCACTGGAAAATTTCAATGCTAAGATATGGCATGTAAGTATTTACGCTTTATATTATCAGTAGCTAGTTTTTGTAGGCAAATGTTAACAAGAGCTTGTAGCTAATCATTCTTTCAATGGTACATGCTTACGTATAAAAGCGTTGGCAATAGCTTATGATGAAAGAGTTGACCCTTACACAGAACGCTTCAATAGTTAACGCTTATTTTATTAGATAGGAATGTTTACAAATTAAAGGATACGTATATATTTTAATCTATAGAGAATTGCTACTTTCTTCATTTTAGGTATTTTTATTCCATTTAAACGATTCATTTCCCTTAGAAGTACGCCTTCCTAGCACCCACAGGCATCCTTAGCAACTTCATCTAATTCTTAAAAAAGAAAGGCTTCTTTAGAAATCAAACGGTTTCCTTTTCGTTCTCGAATGCTTTAAAATCCTATCGGTCCTGGGCATTTCGGTTGCCTGACTTGTTTATAATTATTTAATAATTATTTTGTAACATGTAATGTGCCCATAAACGGTTAACAGGATATTGGGGATAGTACAATAGACCTGAGTTCGCGATGCTTGATTTCTTGATAACCACTCTTTTAAAATTCATTTATTCATTAATTCAATGTGTCCAGAATGTTTATAATACTGTATTGATATAACTGTCCATGAAGTGTTTATAATTTATGAAATTAATAGTTTGTTACATCGCCTCGATGTTTTAATAATGCAAACTTCTTTTTGGCATGCTTTCTGCTATCTTGTGACACAATTCTACACTAATATTTTTTCACACATTTTTTACGTCATCAATTAACTACTTTTTGTTATAGGTCGCAGTTTTTCGATTTGAATTTTCATTAAATGCCACAGGTTTTCAATTGGATTCATGTCTGGTGAATTACCTGGCCAATTCATTGCTTCTATTACTTCTAATGCATGTTCTTTCATCCATTCCTTAAATGTCTTTGCTGTATGGCAAGGAGCATTGTCTTGTTGAAGGATGTACTCTTCATCTTCAAGTTGATGTTTAAGTTTATAAACAACTGCATTAACGTTTCATTAATGATGCCAAGTTTTCTCACACCTTTATGAGAAAACCATCCCCAGATCATGAGTATCTCGGATAGTTTACAGTTCGCTATACCAGCTCGGGTATAATAGATTCTGTATTTCGTTTCCACACGGTTTTCCACCTGCATCGACAGAGATATTAATAATTGTCTCATCAGTGAAGATTATTTTTTTCCAATCGTCCATTGAAAATGGGACGCATTTTTAGCCCTAACCATTCGTTTTTGCTTTTGTAGATAATGGTTTCTTTTTACGTGAACTGATCAGAATCCCAAGTTTTTAAGTAATTATGGACGGTTGTCTTGCAAATAGTTTTTTTCGTAACATGAGAAAAGGCTGCTGTTAAGTCACGAATAGAAGATCGTCTGCTTTTTGTCCCAGTCCTTTTAAAGTACTCATGTCTCTTTTACTAGCTTTTTGGGCCTCTCACTACGAGATTTCACTTGTGCTGAACCATATTGTTTAAATTTTCTGATAACAGTAGATGACATCTTATGAGCAATTGGGGATTGTGTTATTCCAGCTTCATAAAAAGCTTATGATTTTGTTTTTTTGATCAGAAGATAACTGACTGTTTTCCCCATAATGACTTTTTAAACAAACTTACTACAGTCACACTTTTAAAAATAATAATTGGTTGGTTGTTTTTTTAGAATTTTTGGCGTCGGATGGATAGATTTCCAGCTCGCATCTCCCTCTTCCAGGAGACTAGCCGTATGGGATGAAAGGATGATGATGAAAATAGACAAAAACACACATCCATGCCCTTGGCGGGATTCGAACCCGCAACTCGCTGGTTACGAGAGCGGCAAGACCTGCGCCTCAACGCTCTCGGTCACCGAGCCGGTTTTTGGCGTCGACTACTAAGGTGATTTTGCGCCTTTTACACATGTTATATATATATGCAGCCTGAGACAAACACAGACATCCATGCCTGAGGCAGAATTCGAACCCAAGACCAGCTGGACTCGAGAACTAGAAAGTGTCACGTATATGCGCAATGGAAATGTGTGAGTACAAGTAATAAAGAGGACAAGGAGCATAAATTTAGAAATTTTATTTATAACCATATTAAATAAATTAGTAAGCTTAAACTGCCTTAACAAAAAAAGATACTTCAGTAAACGGAGACCGACACTCCAAGTTAAAGGTACTCCTCAAATAAATTTACAAGGGCATGGAAGTCACCCCTCAACGGAAATGCTTTCCGAGAATACACAGTATGGTTAATGGAAGAATGTATGGTTAATAAATTTTACAGGCGAGAAATACTCTCTTACATTAATTGCAACGGAATAGCAAATTAAGGCAGGCGTCATCTGCATTCAACTAGTTATAGAAAGTCCCCCGTCTCTACTGGATAATAAATTTTACAAGCCCAGCCAAGGATCCAAATTGGATAGGTAGGTTTAAGTAGAATAGCCTGAAGACTCGTTCCTAGGCAACAATGGGTTTACTAGTATCTTATACAGTGATTAAACGCTGCTAGCCGCTAACTCCTCAGGCGGTTACGCAATGCGTTGATCTCCTGGTAACAAACCACAAGGGAAGCTGCGAGAGGTACAAAAAAAATTAACCATTAGACAGGTGCGCTAACGAACGCAGCTAGCAAAGAACTACAGCCACATAATTTCTCCGACCCATTACTTCCCTTAATTTACATAGGGAAAAGCCCCTATCTACAAGATAATTAATAAATCCCCATATCTAGGATTATTACCCTACCAAATAAATTTTCTTTTGATAAAAAGGATTTTCGCTTAGGTGCCAAAAAAAAATTTATTTTCTTACGTGCTAAAGAGCAGCGAGCGAGAGCTGGCTTTTGCGGGATTTCAGTCATTTACAATTGAGTCGTGCACGCAAAAAACACATTTACAAGGGAATGTTATAATATAAATAATGTTTGCAAGGAATATCGGCTTACATCGAGAGTGGGGCGAAGGTGCCTAGACTCTCCCTTATGAAAGCTGGAATGGCCCAGGGAAATATGACGGCGACGCTGTCGTCTTGCGAAAGTGACTTCAATTCTTCGTCGGGAAATATACCGTAGCACAAACGTACTGGGAGCGCTGATACTACGACGAGCGCTGTCTCGTAGTGCAAAGACAGATAATGGCCGTCGTGGCTGGCTTCCAAATATTCATGATGAATGGTGGAAAGAGCTGTCCTCTGCTCGGTCGGAGCGGAGCTTTCCCCATCAAATCGAATTGCGGTGTCCTCTGTAGAAACAAAAGCGAGAGCCGAAATCCTCGTCGAAGCAGCTGGAAATTCCACAGCTGAAGAGACTAAAACGTCAGAATTAGTTTCGCAATTACAGCGCACAACCTTATCAGTGTTCATGTGAGAAATCTGCGCGACTCGAACGCTATTGGCATTAGTTTGTCCGCATGTTGCTGTAGGGCGATTGCCCCGATCGCTTCCTCTGAGGCATCGCACATTAAATGTAAGATGCGTTTTTCATCGAATATCCTCAGGATCGGTGGCTTAGTAAAACAATCTTTTAACTTCTGAAAGGCTTTTTGTTGTCACTTTCCCCACTTTAAGGGCTCCTCTTTTCTTAATAGGTTAAAAAGAGATGCTGCTATTTTAGCATATCTTTTAATAAAAGCCCGAGAGAATTGGAGCGTGCCGATAAACCCTCTTACTTGTTTAATACAAGTGGGTATAGGCCACTGTTTTATGGCCTCTGTCAGCCGAGCTTCGCAGGCCTTGCCTCTGGCTGAGAACTCAAACCCTAAGACACCTTTGAGACACCAAACTCACATTTGCTTTTTTTTTTTTTAAATAAAATCTATGTTGCTGGAGTCTCTTGAAAACTCTGCGCGTTTTCTTATGCAATTCTGAAAGAGTAAGGGCGAAGACCAGCACATCATCGAAAAATATGATCGCTTCTTTATTTAAAAAACCCATAGAGCCTCATTCATAACTTTAGTAAAAGTCGAGGCTGCTCCTTTTAAGCCAAAAGGCATTACTTTGTACTCATAGGAGCCTATAGGGGTTTTGAAGGACGTAAATTTCGGGTGCGCTGGTCTCACCCTGATCTGATGATAGGCCTGAAGGACGTCGAGCTTCGTAAAATACCTTGCGCCCTTGAGCTTTTCAAAGAGCGCGTCAGTCCTAGTTATACCGTAGTTATTGTCAAACATCATTTTGTTTGATTTCCTATAATATATGCACATACGAAGCCCACCGTCCTTCTTCGTAACAAACAATATGGGTGATGAAAAGGAAGAGGTAGATGGTTTAATAAGGTGCTTACGAAGAAGCTCGGTAATGGTTTTTTCCAACTCGTAGTGCGAAGACAGATAATGGCCGTCGTGGCTGGTTTCCAAATATTCATGATGAATGGCGGAAAGAGCTGTCCTCTGCTCGGTCGGAGCGGAGCTTTCCCTGTCAAATCAAATTTCGGTGTCCTCCATAGAAACCAGAGCGTGAGCCGAAATCCTTGTCGAAGTGCCTGGAAATTCCACAGCTGAAGAGACTAAAACGTCAGAATGAATTTCGCAATTACAGCGCGCACAACGTTATCAGTGTTCATGTGAGAAAAGGCGTCCGTGCGGTTTGCAACTTCTTTTTCCTTGTTCAAATCCTTTCTCGCTGGCGACATCGACGAATCCACTTTTAAGAAAGCCTTTTGCGTACTTTCTTGCGTAATGGGGAGCCGTGGAATTGGCTTCCTTCCCCTTTCAATCTCTCTAGCCGAATCCCTATTTCGTAGCTCCCGCTCGTCTTCCTTTTTTCCGCGCATCCGCTTGCGCTGTTTCTTTCACTTCCTTCCGCAATCAGGGATCATATAGAAACAGTGGTCTCTAGATTGCGGAAGGCGACATCTGTTGACGGCAGATATCGACAGACGACCTCCAGCATTATTTCCCAGCTTATTTCATCTGCTGGAAATACTGGAGAACAAGACAGTCGCCTACTCCCTAGCACTTTCTGCCACCTGGCCGGCTAAAAATAATAACTAAAAATAAATTTCACGTTTCTTTAAATTATGCTCATTGTAATAATGGGCATGAGGAATTAATGTAAAAAATATTTTTAATTATTTTTAGAAAAAAATAAATTATTATGAACTTCATGGACAGATTTTTCAATACTATTTACATTCTGGACACATTTCATTTTATAAAATAATTATTAAAATAAATATAAACAACTGATAGCTGTTTATTTTTAAAAGTATTACTATTTATGAAACTGTTTCTATAAAGCTAATAAAATCGAATTTTGAGCAGTTAGTTTATATATAATTATTTTGTTTAAATGAAAGCACATCTAATTTATTTCAATATTATAAACTTATTGGATGGATTGTACAAGCTGTTCACAAAAGAATATACCAACTTTGAAGCAAAATGCAGAGAGAAAAGAAACGCTGCCGTTTTTAATTTTCACAGTACAGGTGATTTACAAAACAATATATCAAATTTGAAAGGCCATATTTACCAAACTACAAAATTTATAGATTTAATCAATTCATCTTACAAAGGATATAATCTTAAGTTTATTTCAATCATCCACATGATCACAAATATTCAATGTGATGCCATGAATAGCCCAAACGGTGTACAATACACAGGTTTTACTAGCTGTAATCTGTAAGGTTGCATAACCAACTGCACTGTCTACACTTTCCACCCATGTTGTAAGGGGCTTTTGGAGTTACCAGCTGGCTGTACGAGTCAACTTCCTCGGTTTGCTGAATGCGTTGGACATTCTTTTCCAACACTCGTGGCCTTCCAGAGTATTTGCTTTTGCAATGGCACCCTTTCTCAGTGAACTGATGAAACCAATGTAGAATCTTAATATATAAAAATCACGTGTCACTGTGTTCGTACCCGCTAATCTCCAAAACTGCCCAACCGAATTCAATTAAATTTTCTGAATGTGTATGGTTGATTCTAGCTTAAAAGATAGGATAGTTTTCGACCCGATAGGTGACGCTGTTGTCGATATATTAATATGGGTGTTATCATTGTCTACTCTTTAAAGAACGGAAGAGGGAAGAACGGGAAGCGAAGTGACGCCAACATATTGCAAGAGACAATAGAACGCACGCACAAACTGCGCAAATAAATGAAGAACACAGAATCAGCGCAGTAGAGAGACGTACGCATGAATCTCAAGCACATCGCAACGAACGTTTACGGCAAAATGCATTAAGAACGAGAGCGGAGCATCAAAACAATATAGAGACATTCAGAGCACAAGAACGACAAAGACAGCAAACAAGCCGCAAATTAAACACGTGCATCATTTGTTCGTCTTGCGTTCGAATATGCACTAGACATCAATTATTCAGAACATTCGAAAATTGCCATCAGTGCAAATGGACACAGAATGCCAACATTGACATGCATTAAAATTTCGAAATGAAGGAATGCGCATCAGGAAAAGTTGTACTGCCACCTCTGAACACTCCGCCGGAACCTTTACAATCACATATTGCTGGCGCATCAGACGATTCAAAGTTGTTTTTGCGTAAGATACACAAATTCAATTCTTGCTTCCAAATGACATCATTTGGAGCAACAAAAATTCACGATCACACATCCAAAGGATGCAAATTTGAATCTACATTCAAAATTAAAGGTCAGGTGTACCATAAAATTGGTTCATTGATGCCGATGCCTAATGAGGACCTGAAGCTTCTCCAAATCTATTTTATGGGCAGTGATGAAGAACGCGTGACAATCCGGTGCCAGTACAGTTTCATCGAATATGCAGAAGAGCGAGTAATTGTGGAATTGTTGGAAAATTTTTTGGAGAATTGAATCCAACTTTTTCAACTGTTTAAAAGAGTGTCACCACAATTGAGAAATGACAACTATCAAATCTTCATCAAGGCCGACAAAGTACCAGCGGGAGAACACGCTGGCAGCTTCAATGTACCAACCGTAGACGAAGTTGCTGTTATTATGGTCGGTGATCCAGTTGAGAGCCGAGCCATCAAAATCACACGTCGAGACAGCATTGTGAATACGATTTCAGACATACACCATTCGTATGACGCACTCCAATATCCGCTGATATTTCGGGAAGGACAGGATACCAAACAGAAAGATCAATATCAAACAGAGAGATCCAGTTTCAGGTACAATTTTAAATTTAACAATTTTTAAATTTTAATATTTTTATTTTTTGATTATTTTAATTAATGAATCGGGATCCAATACGTCCACACAGGGCTTTTCTTTTTCATTTCTTATTTTATTTTGTTAATTTATTCAGGTGTCGAAACAAGCAAAAAAGTCAGCTCAATAAACTACTACGCATACCGATTGATGATAAGACGTAATCAGGAACCCCATATCATTCGATATGAACATATCAAATATATATTGTGGACATGTACGCTAAGATCGAAAGCGAATGTTTGCGATATATTCGATTCAACCAGGCTAAATTGCGAATGGAGGAATACATCCACTTACGAGATGCTGTTATCGGAAATGTCGATGGAAATTTAAATATCAACAACATCGGAAATGCATTGTCACGTACTTTAGACTTCTTAATTAACAAACTAATGTTAAAACATCCAGATATAAAGGAAGTCGTAACAGAGAAGATAAGAGGGGAAACGATTCGGAAATTGAACCAATTTTAATGTTTTCCAAGAAATAAAAATTCATTACAAATGTTTGAATTTTCTTACAAATTTTGACTTGAAATTAGATTATTAGAATTAATTATAAAATCTGACAGGGCAGAGTGCGCGCCAGATAATTGAGACTATTAAAAAAAATACAAATGAATTTAATCTAACTGTAGTTTTCCCTTTCCCGACGCAGCTGGGGCGAGAGGAACCGAAGAGACTCGTTGCACCGCAACCAAGGAAAGCGGCGACCATAAACAGTAAAGCAACGGGAGGACCCAGCCTATCTTGAAAGTAACAAAAAGTCAAATTTTAGGAAGGTAAACATAACACATGGCAATGCAACAAGAGAATAATTAAGAAAGAATTCATAATAATGAAAAATATTCATATGAGCAATTTAATTAATGATACGACTCCCTACCGCACGAGTTTGAAGAGCCAACCAAGTGGGCATAACTAATGATGGTAGTCGAGGGCAATTTCCCACTTGCGAGGCATTGAGGGCTACTTCGTGTTGGCATAGAATCCTCCTGGCGAAGAATATATGGGCTCAATGTATGGCTCTCTTCGGATTCCGGATTTGAGGCTCTGTCAATTGGGATGTTGATTTTTAGAAGAGGAAGGCTCGCTGACGTCGAATTTTTCCTGAGACGCATTCGCATTTCCTGGTTTCAATTCGTTGTCAAGATGGCCACTGTTCACAATGTCACCTGGCTTCTGCTTCCCTTCACGATTCACGATAATTCGCGTTCGTTCTCCTGGGGTCCTGATGACTGCGTTGACCAATTGTTTTCAAACGACGTGGCATCTATGTAAGACCTTCATTTCGAAAAGATAATTAAACTGTATTTATTAGTATAACAAAGTTCTTGCCTGTTATTTGCGCTGTCATGCACAGGCAATGAATCCAATAATTCAGGCTTGGAAGAATAAGTAGACTCTTTTTCTGGAATTTTCACTAAATTTCGATGTCCGCAGCTCCTATAGCCCACTGGCATCTGCTTCCCACTACGCTTCACGAAAATCCGCGTAAGTGGCCATGGGGCTCCTAACATCAGTGTAGATGAACTATTTTCAAGACATGTGGCATCCGTAGTAGTCCTTCCTTTAGAATGAATAATTGACTTTAAATTTATAAGCTAAACATATTCTTGCCGTTGAATTGCGCCGCTGTGAAATGGCGAAGAATTCAGTAATTCAAGTGGCGTTGAATCCGTAGATTCGCCTGGAACAATGGCTCTGGAATAACGTTGAGTGCAACCGGAAAAAGCTTCGAAATGTTCAGCTCCAATGATGGCGAGGCTAGGAGAATCACAAATAATATTTTCAGGAACACGATGGAAAAACCCATTGCTCAAAGCCCGTCTGGCCTTCTTCCCTGGCACTCGTTTTTCCATCCCTCTGTTCAACACATCGCTTGCATTTGCCCCGATTCTCTTATTTGATTCGGCTGCATCTATCTTCCCGCCAGGCTGAATCGAACACTTTCTAATTTTTTTACGTCTTGAAATTGTTTTTATATTGCTGTTAAGCTCAATTGCCTCATTAGCCATGCAATTATCTTCCACCAATAGATTTCTGCTTTTGATTTTGCCGCGCTTTTGGGTCTAACCATTATCATTTACAGGTAACAACTCTGGCTCGCGCTTGCGCTCACGCCGATGCTTCGCCTTGTGCTTACGTCGACGCTCACCCTGGCTTGTTGCCAACCCGCTCGCTGGCTGTCCGTTCATTTGCATTATGTCATCTGAGCTTTTGTCATTAGCTCCTTTGCCTCGATGAGACGACACATGCAGGAATACATACAAGATGCGATGACTTACGTATGCCATTACGCTCATCTGGATTTGTTCATAACATTTACATGCAATCCAAAATGGGAGGAAATACAAACTTTGCTATTGCCAGGCCAACAACCAATGCATCGTCATGATATCATTGCACGTGTGTTCAAGCAAAAATTAAAACCATTGATGGATTTGATCGTAAAGTATTTGATTTTCGGTAACACACGTTGCTGGATGTATTCGGTTGAGTGGCAAAAGCGAGGTTTTCCTCATGCTCATATTTTGATTTGGCTTGATGTTAAAATCCGTGCAGAAGAAGTTGATCAAATAATTTCGGAAAAAATTCCAGATCCAACAGTTGACCAATATTTGTACGATATTGTTACCACAAACATGATCTACGGTCCATGCGGTGCTTTAACATGACATTGCCATGCATGGACCGTGGATGGAAAATGTACAAAGCCCAAAGCAATGCATTAATGATACTATTACGGATATCGCAAAAACGCTGAGAATGGCGGCCACACATTCACTATGCGAATGTCAAACAGAAATCAAATTGAAATTGATAACCAGTGGGTGGTACCATACTCACCACGGCTTTCAAAAACGTACAAGGCTCATATTAATGTCGAGTTTTGCAGTTCTGTACAGTTCATCAAGTACATTTGCAAATACAGTGAATACGATGCAAATAAAGGCAGTGATTTAGCAGTATTTGAAGTACAAAATGTAAGTGAATACGATGAAATATCACGATCCCAACTGGGCAGATATATCAGTAGCAACGAAGCTGTCTGGTGTATTCTTAGTTTTCCCATACACGAATGAGACCCAATTGTCCAATATCTTGCCGTACATATTGAAAATGGTCAACGTGTATATTTCACTGAGGAAAATGTTCTCCAACGAGCATTTGAGCCATCAAAAACGACACTTACCTAATTTTTCACGCTGTGCCAAAAACCGGATGTTATCGGAGAATTCGCACAAACATTATTATATACCGACGTTCCACGCTATTTTACATGGAACAAATCAGGTAAAAAATGGGAGCCATGTAGACAAGGCGAACCACACCCAACAATCGCAGGCATATTCAAAGTCAACACATTGGGACGACTTTACACAGTACATCCAAAACAACGTGAATGTTTCTTTTTGCGTTTGTTGTTGGTGAATGTTCCAGGACCAACGTCTTTCGAATTTTTGCATACAGTCAATGGACAAGTGTTCAATTCATATCAAGATGCATGTCGCGAGTTGCAATTGCTGGAAGATGACAATCATTGGGATCTGACACTTGCTGATGCAGCATTTGCCTCAATGCCGAATAACATTTGGCAACTGTTCGCAAATATATTGATGACATATTATCCAACACAATCATCGTCTTTGTGGGAAAAATACAAGAACTACATGACTGAAGACATACTACACCGAATTTGACAGACAAATCAATATCCAAACATTGATTACACACCAAAAATATACAATGAGGCATTAGTGTTGATCGAGGATTTATGTATTATAATTTCAAATTGGCGACTTAATCATTACCTTATGCC
This sequence comes from Rhysida immarginata, assembly GCA_023313115.1. Taxonomy (NCBI): domain Eukaryota; kingdom Metazoa; phylum Arthropoda; class Chilopoda; order Scolopendromorpha; family Scolopendridae; genus Rhysida; species Rhysida immarginata. The sequence goes on from JAHWFO010049821.1 coordinate 13,680, forward strand.
ATTGCCTGATCGCCTGGCCGCCGACTTAGTTAACAGTGACGTGCAGCAAGAAGTACAGTATAACAAACAATCTTGACTTTTATTGCGAACAATGATCCATTAATGACTGCCGAACAAAAAAGCATTTATGATTGAATTATGCTGAGTGTTGCTGCTAAACAAGGTGGCTTTTTCTTCATGGATGCACCAGGCAGAACTGGCATACGTTTTTAATGTCTCTTATCCTTGCAATGATACGTTCGCAGTAGCAAATTGCTTTGGCAATTGCATCGTCAGGCATTGCTGCCACTTTGTTAGATGGTGGACGCACGGCACATTCAGCACTTGAGCTGCCATTAGACGTTCATAACAAACCAAACGCAATGTGTAGCATTCAAAAAAAAGCGGGAATGGTTGCAGTGTTGCAAAAGAGTTCGATCATTATCTGGGATGAATGTACTATGGCTCATAAACATTCACTTGAAGCATTGCATAGAACTATGCAAGATTTAAATGGCAATGACAAACCATTCGGTGTTGCTATCTTACTACTATCCGGTGACTTCCGACAGACATTGCCAGTCATTCCACGCCCTACTTCAGCCGATGAGATTAACGCATGTATAAAACAATCATTTTATGGCGAGGCGTCGAGACAGTTCGATTGACCATCAACATGCGAGTACAATTGCAAATTGATCCGTCGGCACAAATATTTTCTGAAAAATTGCTGCGCATTGGCAATGGTAAAATCGAACTGCATCCAAACACACAATGCATCAAATTGCTAAAGAATCTCTGCACTATCGTTAATACAAAACATGAATTAATTGAGAGTGTCTTCCCGGCCATACGGAATAATTACTTGAACCATAATTGGCTCAGTGAACGTGCTATTTTGGCAGCAAGAAATGTTGAGGTTGACGAAATTAACTTTCAGTTACAACAGTCGTTACCAGGCGAACAGATGTCTTTCAAATCAATCGACACTGTCGTTGATGAAAACGAAGCAGTAAATTATCCAACTGAATTTTTAAATTCACTAGATATGCCAGGAATGCCACCACACAATCTTCGATTGAAAATTGGTTCGCCGATAATTCTGCTTCGTAATTTAAACCCACCCACATTATGCAACGGCTCATGTTTGGTCATCAAATGGATCACCGGAAATGTTATTGAAGCAACCATTTTGAACGCAAAGTTTAAGGGAGAAATCGTTCTGTTGCCACGTATCCCAATTATACCGTCGGAGACTACAATCCTATTCAAACGGCTTTAATTTCCGATTCGATTGGCATTCGCAATGACAATCAACAAATCCCACGGGCAGACATTGTCCATTTGTGGCGTGGGTAAACTATCGAATCTATACATATTGGCAAAAGACGGATTGACAAAAAATATTGTTTACCAAATCGCACTTCATAAAATTTAACTTCATTGCTATAATGCAAAACAACACAATTTTTTAGACTTAAGATTCAACCTTTATTTACCCCATTTATAACATTTAATTTTTATCCATTATCAATTAAGAATTTTCATTTTATTTATTAATAAGAATGTGAGATATTGAATATGAGATGAATAAAAAATGTAATCGAAAGTGTTTTCATGGTTCGTATTCGTATGGCAATCTGTCACACTCTTCCGCAACTTTCAGGTATTCTTCATCAAAATGTTGCTCTGGGTCCACATTGAACAATCATAGTCCATCCTCTGCATATTCAATTGCACCTTCACGGTGCAGCTCCATCAACAGCAAGGTGATCAATTACGCGCCATCCAATGTCATCCATTCCCCTGGCTGACGTGCTACCGTAACCAGAAATCGTTTCCACACAATCAGAAGAAGACTCACTCTACATATACATGTACATGGAGAAATACAGCACATTCATTATTATTGTTCCACAAGATTTTCTCTATAAATACAAAACACTTAACACAGATTTACCAAAAATATCCTCCAAGGAAGTGGAATGTTCCAAACAACAAAGACATATACTTCAAGGCGGTTTTAAGATAAAGAAAACGGTGCCGTTCGCATTTTTACTCATTTTCTATCGTACTGAACAATACTCACAATCTGCTGAAATGATCAACATCAAATGAAACGTCAAAACAATATCTACGATGCACGTGACTTGCGCATGTATTCAATGTATGTCAAATGCATAAAATATCCGACAACAGCGCCACCAGATAAAAGGCGGTCTACATAAAATGCGGTCTATATAAAGTGCGGTCTACATATAAGGTGGTCTGTGGCAGGACAACGTCTGCCCGGGCCCACTAGTATTACATATTTTTAGAGGATTGGTTCCATATATGTTACCGAATTAATCTTATCGAATTCAAGCACTTAGCAACATCTCTTAGCAATGAAATAAAACATCTGAATGTCCCCTTTACGATGATAAGTAGAGTGGCGATATATGTTGCTTCATTTCTGAGATATAGCTTTTCAAAATTGGTATATTTTTTGTGAAACTCCTGTACGATGCTACTGTGAAAATTAAAAATCTCTTTTCGTGATTTTGCTTTGTGTTGTTTTTTAGCTTGGACGGAAGCACGATAGAGTCCTCATACCGTATATGCAGCACCTTTCTGTTAGGTGGCCTTTAAGGTTGGCCAAAAAGGGGGAATCTCTAATCCACAGAGAGAATTGAGATACCGGATATGTAGCCATCTTCAGCGATGAGAGACAAAAGTCAACTTGTACTTTGAACTTGAGTTAACTTTTACTTTGAACGAAGAGTTAACTTTTAGTTTGAACGAAGAGTTGACTTTTGTCTCTCATCGCTGAAGATGGCTACTTAGTAGCCGAAATACATATTCAGAATTTCAATTCTCTTTGTGGATTAAAGATCCCCCTTTTGGTTGTTTCATTCCACAGTGTTTGCTTAATTAATTTAAGGCTGGGACAATATAAATCTTAGGGGTCTTTCTTAAAGGAACAAACTTCAGTTGTGGAGAACAACTATGAGCTTTCCAACGAAGGCTTTACAATATTGCCAGAAAGACATTTTATTTTCCATTTGAAAGGAAAATAATGAAATAAAATGATGTGAAATAATAAAAAAAAATTTCAATATGAAAGAAATTGAATTTTTGAAGGTGTTTGTTGTTGCGTCACACATACGTGAAGTCCCGCTACCCCCATGTCACGTTGTGTCACATTTTTCATACACCCTCCTCCCCCTAAGAGCGTGACGTATTTCTTGAACGTCCCCTTTATTGAAATATGCAACATGCACCTATTTAACGTTTATAAGTTTATTTCTCACGTACTCTAAAAATAGTTGTCACCTCATTTGGGTGACGTTGATCGTGCGCTGCCATTCGGTAAGGCGAGTGATGTAAATTGTGAAGAGCCGCTGGATCGAGAGCAAGTGAGTGACAATAAGAAAGAGATAGCACAGAGCCAAGAAAAAAAGGAATATCGACAAACCCATCAAAGGATTCATGAAAAATGAAATGGAACAAGTGTAGAGGCGGAGAGCAAAGAAGGAAGGTGATTCGTCAGTAAAGACAGAAGCAAATTAGAAGGAGTAAGAAAAAATATAAAAAGAAAGGAAAGAAGAAAAAGAAATAGAGGGAAATTTGGAGATGACCTTGAAGCTTACCAGTATACGTCATCCATTGTAAAATTTTATTGGTTTGGAATTTGATTTTCTACACGTTAAAAAACATCATCAACAAGTGTGAGTGTTTTTGTTTTATTGTGACTTTAGGTGCATGTGAGTGACCCTCCCCCCTGGTGACCTCATAGGGAGGATTCACCCCTTCCTCGAATTTTTATCCTTTTTTTCGATCACCATGTTATTGTATGCATAAACTCGCTTACCTCTGGTGCTCCTGTCTAGATTTCTCGCTGTTAAAGTGTTGCAGAAGTTGTCCCCGAATGAGTCGAGGATGCTCTGCCAACAAAGATTTGTGGCAGATCGCATTGTGGCTGCTGATTTCATCAAGGTTGGACAAACCACTGTCCACCTGCTTTATGTCGACCCTTGACATCTAGCCGTCCATGTCCGGGGTGCTTTGTCCGACTATGGGGAGGTGCTGAAAGTGACCTATCCTGAACATCGGGATTCTCCCTTGCAAATGAATGGCGACATCATCGTGGACATGAGACTTTGGAATGGCACCCTGGCATCACCCTGACTCCCTTTTGGTGCACAGAGAACGTGTCTTCTCGTCTTACAAGGTCAAAGGCAGTGCTGCTAGTACTGGAAAAAACCGTCTCACGTCAGGAAGAATTGTCCTCTCCTCAAGAAATGTGAGACGTGCTTATGCATCGTGGGCAAACACCGTCATTGCCCAGAGAGGACCTTTGCATCGCCAGCAGCCCCACCATCACCGCCTAAGGGAGTGTCGTCCCAGCAATCAGCAGTGATGACATCACCATCAAAACCATCTGTGCCACGCAGAGTTACACCGCCATCTCCTCCACCTCAAAGGATGCATGCAACACCAACTTCGCCGACTCTTCCTGTTGAAGCAAGGGAGGAAATGCCACCTCCTCTGCCTCCAGAAGTCCCGAAAGTGATTCCCCCTCCTCAGCCATCAAGTGACATCTTGATGGTAGAGGAAGCAAGCTCTGCAGAGACGACGTAGATGCTTCGTTGTGTTTCCGACTGGTGTTTGCAGCTGAAGATTTTCCTGCTCTTCCTCCGACAGTACAAACATCGATATGCCTGCCTCTGCGGATCGCATGCACGTCTCCTCCGGCCAGATTGTCATCCTCAGCTGGGAGTACGAAGCCATCAGCGCCTGTACAGTGACAACATCTTGTGTCGGCCAAGAGCCCTCGCAAGAAGAATACCAGACAGCATAGTAGCAGAAGGAACGGATTTGCTGCTTCTTCTACCATGCGTGACAGCTGTGCCAGCCGCCAGCGCAGCCATTCGTTTTCTTCGATTCGGGCACTATCCCCAAGACGGAAAACATCAGAGCCTCTTTCTACATCTGAGAGGCTGAAGTCTCCATCGGATACAAGTCAGCCCACAACAATGTAATTCCTCAATGAAGGTCATATCAATGAAATTGCATTCCCTTTGTTCTTCGTTTAAGCAATCGATGGTGTCAACATTCATTGCCCTGCACAGGCTGGGCATTTTATTACTACAAGAATTGAAGCTTGCCCCATCACAACTGTGCCACAATCTTCCCGGCCTTGGCTGCCAATATCCACGTGGACAATTCTGCATCAACTCTTTGTCACCCCATGGGCAAGGGGTTGCTTCCATCATTTTCAATCCCTTCATCGTGGTAACGAACTGTGTGTAAGACTGTGAGTGCAGGTAATCTCATTAGACATTTCAACATTAGGAACGAAATTCCGATTGCTCAACATGTATGCTTCATGTGAGTCAGCAGAGAAACGAAGATTTTACAGTGACATTGGCAGTTGTCTGTGTACATTTTTACCGTTAATGATGGCTGGGGACTATAATTATCATCCAGACGATAGCAACATCTTTTCGTCTGGATATGTGTACTAATTGTGCCAACAGAATGTATTGTTTTATTTATGGACATTATCTCCACAATACAACCAGTGTGGGTTCACTTTCCACCGAGGCCCGACTGTGTTATCAAGATTGGACCGGGAGTAATGGAGGTTATCCCATGTTCGTTCTGTGACCCCAGTCCGTTCTCCATTTCCAGCATCATCTACAAGTTCGACTTCGCATCGGGACTGGTTTTTGAACGTTTCTCTGCTCGACGAGAAAATATCAAAGGGAATGTTTGTTCAGTTTGTGGAAAAACGCCTACACAATTTGCCTCCTACGTTAGACTCATGGATAGCACTAAAAATGAGATCAAACGTTTTTCCCGGAAAATTGGGTTGGATGCTGCCAGACGCAGTCATCGCCATCTTATGCTGCATGAGATCTTGAGACCGCTCCTATGTTCCATCCCCAAGGAGGAGTATGCTCCTGAGATTCATCAAGTGAAGAGTGAGATCAACTCGCTAATAATCTGTAAGGCTGCCGGTGGTGCACTCAGAGCAAATTCACGTGGGATGCAGATGTCATGCATTTGTTCGCAGCAGCATGTGCTATAGAGAAGCAACGAGCTAATATAAAACACGAGTGTCTGGTGGTGGATACTGACTCTGACACCCTGTCAGCTTTCTGCTCTCATTTCTCATCGTTCTTCAGCAACCCCGTTGTTCCATCTGACACAATGAAGCAATGGATCGAGGCACTAAGACCTTTTTATGGTTCGACTTTTTAACTCTATTTTGCAAGATCCTTCTTCCATCATGGCGGAGTTTGTTGTGGGGAAAATCGTACTACTCCCCAAAGTGCCCGGCCCAGAACCAGTGACACAGTGGAGACCGATAACCTTTCTTAATACAGATTACAAAGTCTTCACTGGGTTTTATCAACAGCATCTGAAACTTTCACCGATGAGTTCTTCGATCCAGGACAAACCTGCTCAATACCATCGCGCAGGATGTCTGATAACCAAATCACTATCCGGTGTGTTATAAAAGAAACACAAGTTCGCAAGCTAGGGCTTGCAGTCGTAAGTCTCAATCAAGAAAAGGCCTTTGATAAGGTGAATCATGAGTTTCTCAAGTGTTTCACAGTTTCCATCTTCGGAAGTTTGTTACGATTATCTCTGCACTGTATGCTTCGGCCACTTCGTGTGTGGCGATTAACGGTTCCATCTCATCTATTTTCGAACTGTCAAAAGGTGTCAGGCAAGGGTGGCCCCTATCCCCCCCTCAGGCCCGCCGCCAGAAATGTTTGGGCCCCTGACAACTGGGTACGTGTGGGCCCCTCTGGGCTCTGCCTCGTGCCTGATGCCTTTTCCCAGGTCCCCACATGCCAAAAACCTTGAAATATGTATACAAAATGACCGAAATGTAGTTTATCCGACAGCGACAATGCTGGCTGCATTTATGAATACTAATACCATACTTGGTGAGTTGAACCTTCTCGCAAATAAAAGTTTGACTGCAAGTAGGAAAGCCAATGAAAGCAGATGGCGGAATTGAAATAATACATTAATGAGATAGGCCTATGCAACGGGTTACTTGTAATGGTACAATTATATCAATGCAATGATTAGGAGTAACATCTGGGTACATTTTTTTTAATACGTACTAGCCTAACGATTAGGGTTATCTACATGGTGTACAATCAGTATGGTATGGTAAGATTCTGTATTTATACACTAACATACTTACTATATCAGTATGTCTAGAGTAAGATCTAAATAGTTTTTCTTGAAGTTGAACAGCATTAATCTGACATTGGTGACAAGAAGTTACTGCGATGAGGAGGACCACCTTCTTATTTTCATATTAGCAAAAACACGTATGACTTCATTGAAGTTTATCTGCCTGGTAAGTTCGTGTTCAATTGAAATAACTGACAGTCCATTTAATCTTTCTTGGCTCATGGTAGAACGCAAATAGTTTTTTATAATAGCCAATTTGCTGAACGATCGTTCTCCTTGAGCCACCGACACAGAAAGACAACAAAAAATCCTCAGAGCAATACAGACTTCACTAAATATTCCTTCTAACCCGAGTGAATAAATTGAGTTCAAAAGATCAAGTGGATCAGACAACGCAGAAGCAGAGGCTTCCTTGATGTTGAATGTCACACTGTATACATGCTTCAAGTGAAGCAACTCGTCTTTCAAAAGGCTGGTAAAATCACGTGGATATTTAACCAATAAATCTGCACAAAAGGATGAGATTTCTTCAGAAGTCAGACTTCTAAAATTTAGAACTGGATTGAATAGTTTCCAGATCTTGTCCAAAACTTCGAACCGATGGTTCATCTGCGCAATCAGAGAATCCAAAATCAAATACAACACTTCTCTAGTAAACTTAGCTTCTGCTGATTCCTCGACACCCGCGACGCCTTGGGAATCATGGGACGTTTCGGAATCTGAACGGAAACGTCTTGGCCTTTTGCCTCGACGCCGCGCCGTCTTCAATTCTGTAGAAATTCCTAATTCTTTGGATACATGCTGTGCTTCAGTGAAAATCGTGTGGCAATTATCTCTCAACTGCTGCAATTCATTTGAGAGATCCTTGATGTTACGTGACGCGATTTCAAGTGAGATTGCCTTTGATTGGAGTATTAGATTTCTTTCATTGATGCAAGTCAAAACTTTTAGCCAGAAAGCTGCCATCAACACTGCAGTGAAGGAAGAGAAATATGTTTTCAGTCCACGTGCTTCGCTTCTAATTTCATTTGTGTACTTTGTCGTGGACATCACTTTCTCTAGAACAGGAAGAATGCTAGGCAACCTCTGAGCAATTGGACGCACGGCATCAACTCTTGAACACCAGCGCGTGTCACTCAGATAATGCAGCGAGCATCTTGTTGATTCCAGCAAGAGATTCCATCTTTCTGGACAAGAGCTGAATAATTTGTAGAGGCGATTCACGTTTCCAAAGAATGTTACGGTATCTCTGCAACACGACGCAGCATTTACCCCGACCAGATTCAATGTGTGAGCTGCACATGGAGAGAATAGAGCAGCATGAGCAGCATCATTCTTTTGTAGAATCCGCGCTTGAACACCTTTCACTTTTCCCGACATGGTTGCGTCGTCGTCAAAATCCTGTCCACGACAATCTTCAAGATCAATTCCATGTTCGTCTAAGCGTGAAATGAGTGTTTCTGCAATTTCTTCTCCTGTCTTCTGATTGCACGGGAAGAACTCTACAAATCTTTCTTCTATTGACCATTTGTTCTCATCGTTTTTATGGACGTATCGTAATATGAGAACATTTTGTTCTGTATGGGATACGTCAGGTGTAGCATCACATAAAATGGAAAAATAAATAGCTTCCCTTCTTTCAAGCAAAATCTTGTCTAGAACATGTTTTGCACATAAAGAAATGAATTCGTTTTGTGTCTGCCATGACAAATAATGAGTTCGCATTCTTTCACCATGCTCTTTATTGTTTTTGATGCACTCCAAGTGATGTTTCAGCAAAGGATCATAGTGAGATACGAATTCTAGTAACCCCAAAAAGTTGCCATTGTGAGGGTTTCCTATGTCTTGAGATTGTTCGCGAAATGCGAGTCCTCTGGAAGCCAGAAACAATGTAACATCCAAGAGTCTACGAAATAGGGCATTGAACTTGTCACTTTCAGTTTAGATTCGCTGTTGAAAGCTGCTATCAATACCACAAGAACCAATAACTGATTTTTCAAAAAGCTTCCATGCCACGTAAGAATCCCTATGCTGGGAACTTTTTTCGCGATTCCGTAACCTTTCGTAAAGAAACCTCCACTGTTGTTTTTTTGGATCAAAACCTTCTCGTCTTGTCAAAAGGCTAGTACTGACATGCTGTTCCAGACTTTTACCAGAAGAAAAGAGAAGGCACGTGATGCAGTATAGAACATTTTTTGAGCTGCTCCAGACAATCCAATCTCTAAGTAACTCTTCTCGACTATTGGACAACTGGGAGTGTAACAGACTTTTGGAAAACATTTTTCCAGTGTAATCTGAAGGCATGTTTTTGATCATGTCTATTAACTGACTTTCAGTTTTTAACTTGCATAAAACGATGCACTGTCTGTCCCGGTCTTGCAAGTGATCTGGCCATCGCCCAGGATCGCTGTAGTTGCGAAATTCGTTTTTATGTTCGACAAAATCATCAACATTATCATTTGCCTCTCCTAGTCCTAACTTCGCTGATATTCCTACTGTCTCGACCTCAGTTGGAGTTGCAGATGTTTCGTTTCCAGATCTGCTAGTTGCACAACCGCGTTCTTCGTCTGCGGGCCGGAAATCTTCACATGGCAATTCCTGGCGGGATGTTGATGGAAAGGAAACATCTTCAGATTCAGCAGAGATATTAGGTTTAGGAGCATCGCTGTGTTTAAAAAATTGGACAATTTCATTTTTGGTTTATAATTTTTTTCCCGTTTCTCCCTCTGTTTCTTTTCCCGTCGCTTTTGAGCACCAGACTTGTGTCGATTCATTGTATGTTCTACTTTGATCTGTTTGGCAAATAATGATAACTTTATAGTTTATTATTCAAACGTGAGGATAAGTAACAACTTACTTAGAAAGATGTTATCTCAACTAACCTTGCTAGTTCTGTATCAAGCTGAAACTTCAGTTTAAAAAAAATCTGGTGATCCAGAATCTCTAGTTATACTTGAACACACAAAACCAGTGCTCACTCATCACTGCTTTAAAAGCAATAATGAACGCCCAAGCGAATGAATTATCAAACTACGGAGACGGGCTTTTTCCACACCGTACACGTCAACATCCACACGAAAGTGTACAAGAATATCGCTGTTGCCTGAAACAGAACGACGTCTGATTGTGTGAAACGGAAATATTCATTTTACAGCGGCGACGGCGTCGGCTGGCTCTCTTTCTTTGAGAAGCGTGCCGCTGTCGGCCGGCGATGGCGGGCCCCTTTGACAAGCGTGCTTCCCACGATACGAGCACGTTGACAACGTCTACTTGCTTGGAGTATGCGGGCATTTAAACATCCACTTGTATTGTTCTTTGTTGTAAGCTAAATGTTTTAACTTTTTTGTTACATGTAACTTGAATAATTGTCCGAATATATATCTACGCGCACAGCATCAGCATAAAAAAAAATCAAGCATGGCTGACGAGGCCCCCCTTCCGTTGGGGCCCCGGACAAGAGTCCCGTTTGTCCCCCCCTGGCGGCGGCCCTGCCCCCCTCCAGTACATCATTTACTTAGAGCCATTACTACAATACTTAAATCGACGCCCAGATGTACGGGGATACGATTTGCAAGCAGCATCGATCAACATCAGAACGCTTGCTTATGCCGACGATGTGGTTCTTTTCGCATCTGAAGCATACTCTCTCTACATCTATAATGAAACCGTTCATCGTTTTAGTTCTTCGATGGGGAGTTCTATCAACCTCACCAAGTCCAAAGGCATTGGTATTGGGAAGTGGACGGCCGACGACCTAAATACTTTCCCAATAACTTGGTGTGGCCAAGTTACACTGCTGGGTTAGGTCTTCTCTTTCTTACCGGACTTTGACTCTCGTCACTGGCAACAAGTGATTAAAACGTGTCTTGTTCGCCATGACAGAATTTCCGCTCCGCCACCTCAATGCTTGTCAAGGCGAGGTTCATCAAAACCCATACATTGCCTCTATTAACATCTAAGTGCCTGTTCTCCTTGCCATCTCGACAAGATCTACAAAAAGTGCGCAGTGCAATTGTGAATTATGTGGGGGGGGGGGGGCAGTGCTAGATTCCCTTTCAGATCTGAGTTTTTGTTCATCCCCTTCAATAGAGAGGGGTTGGGTCTACCAGACGTCAAAAGTTACCTTATCGCGGCCAGAATAGCCGCCATATTTCATGTCTTCCTCTTTCCCCTACCTATGTGGGCCTACTTTGTGTTCTTGCATCTGTGCTAGTTTATGAAGGTGAACAGGCTACCAGTTCCTCCGACATTGCCAGTGACGATTAAGATTCCCCGACTTCTACAGTAGAACACAAAATGATCTTTTGACATTTATTTCCAGACTAAGCGAATTTGATCCAGCCTTCGTTTATCTTGCTTATTCCCGTGCGACTACCCGACGCCATGCGTTTGCATCCTGAAAGCTTTAAAATCCTTTGCCTTCGAGAAAACAGTTCTCACAACAGATTGTGAATAGGAGCGTGCGCGATTGTAGTTCTCCACAGCACGAGGCGTCTGCTTCCAGTTCTAGGACACAGGCTCCAGCTATTGTCAATAGCGTTATTAACAATAATTTTAATAGCTCAAATAAATGCAAAGTGCGTCAGTGTGGCAATAGATGGCGGAGCAAAAATCCTGTGTCCAGAAGCCAGAGCGAATTGCGCTATAGCGCGAATTTCGAGAGATGAGAGAGGCGTAGAAAAAGTCTGTGAGAGAGCAGGAGCCAGCCACCCAAGATAGTTCGGAACGGAGATCTCCTCATGGAGAAAGCAGCACATGGAAGTTTTGCGAAAGTGACTCAGTTTTTGAATTAGAGACCATAATGATATGGAGTGCTGCTAATTCCTTCGGAGAACGCAGCTCGAACTCTTTGACTACTCATGCACCCAAAAATAGGAAAGTGACTAGTGAACCATCGCGAAGCGTGGTGTTTAACGAATTTCTGGCTGTCTCTTTGAACTCTTAAGGACCCAGCGAGAGGAACGTCCGGCCGGCGCGAGTAGAAGCTGACGCATTCGAATTGGTAGGCAACGTAGCACCGAAGGTAGTTGTCGCTGACGCGGAATCCCATGCCCAGCCATCAAGCAAGGATACGACGAGGCTCATTCCTTCAGTCGACGGTTTCCTCAAGCAAATTTGCTGGCAACTCAGCGTGACTCCGCAGCTTAGCGGGACCAGTAACCTGGTGCTCATCATAAGCTTGCCAAATCCCGAGGTACGACTTACTCGTCGCAGAGAACATGGACGTGTGGACCAAGAGGCCACGGTTTAGAAGTTGTTTACTCCGTGGGGAGTATCTGCCTATTTGCAAGAAGATTTGGGCGCCTACTACTTAACACAGAGGTGAACTGGCTCCATTAATGTCAATTATATGCTCTCTTACAAAGTCTGATGGCCGTGACTCTCCTGCGCCATTCTCTATCATTAAATTATCATAAGCGTATGCTCATGCCTTTCTTTTACTCTATTACAGGACTAGCATCAGCTGTCCCTGTGACTAAACGCTTACTGTCGCTGCGATTTGAGGAAGTGAGTCCTGTCCAGCAGTGTCAGGCAATCAAGACCCGCGAGTCAATCGCCAGGAAATTTGAATCATAATTTGCTATTAAGTACATTTCCTTTCTCGCGCCTTAAGAACTTTCCTTTTCCCGTATATCGCGAGCAAACTTAGTTTGGCTCAGGTGTTAAGTCGTACAGGCCATTCTTGTGTATCGCCCAAAAGGGCATTCTAATTTTGCACGGGCAATTAGCCCGTCACGAGCAATTCCTCTTGTTAGAGGATACGCATGATATCCCTCAGAGATTCTGTCAAGATTATACTGTTTCATTTAATATTTGAGCTTTTAATTTATTTACTTAATAAATATATAATAATATAACTACATTGCTGTCTTTAATCTTGGATTATAAGCTATTTCCACTGCGCTATAAAATATCCGTGACAATAGTCTTTAATTTTCAATGGCGTCTGCTGGATCACGGTTTTTTTACTCTCTGGCAGCTTCATCTATGGAGAGTACTCGGATCTACTGGTTGCCTGTCTTGTGGTACTATTGAAACAATTGGACATGTGTTTTACGAGTGCCCGTTTGCTAAATCCATCTGGGATCGCTTTAAGCAGCATTTTCATCCACCGAATTTCTCCTACCAGAATATGTGATTCTTGATGGATGATTCCACTTGTGCTGCGTTAAAGCTGGACGTAGCCTCCTCTATTGCCTTTTTAACGCGGAACTGTGGTTGGCAAGGCCCGATAGAACTAATGAGACATATCCGTCAACTGCAGTAGTTTGGAGGAGAGGAGCTGCTGGTCTTAGATCCTTCCTCCAAATTGAATGGCATCGGTTAGGTCCATCCACATTCAAGAAGCGGTATTCTTCAACCAAGCCCTTATGCATGGTCATTGGAGGAGACCATAACATCTATACTTACCTCTTTACGTTCCCCTCAGATATTGCATGAATGGCCGGTGGGCAAGCGGGCCTCTATCCCAGGCATTTAATTAAGAAGTGCAGCCCCAAGGGCTGCTGGTTTCTTAATGCATGTGCGCCTGGGCATCCTGCTTGTAAACATCGTTTAGATGTCCGCTGGAGCAACTCCATCAGCTGCAGCTTCAACAATGCCTCATCCACGAAGACAAGTCGGAAGGAATTTAAAATCCATGGAAAAAGCAGTTAGAATATCTTTGGAAATATTATCTTAAATAATAATGATTATTCTCTCACCAAGGTCTATAAAACCTATATTCCTCCCGATCAACCGAAGCTGATAAAACTGAATATGGCTACTCCACTTGCGAACTATAATCGTCGTAGAAAAGCTCCACGTAATAGGAGAAATACCAATGGCCATGAAGGATCGCATAGAGCGTCGATGTTTAAGAGAAGCCAGAGGAGTTGGCATGAGTGCTTCGGAGAAATCGATGAAAAGAATAATAAGGCCAGTAAGGATTTTTCAAATTAATAAATAGAGAAAAATAATAAAGAAAATTCCACGGCCTGGACTCGAACCAGGGATCTGCGGGTATTCGAGTCCAGATCGAGAAATTTTCTTTACTATTTTTCTCTATTTATTAATTAATATCGGAGGTAATGGCGTGAAAAAAATCCTCCTATGACTATTTTCCAATTATTAGTTTTCAAATTGTTTTGAATCGAACTTTATTAAAGACAATTCATTTAATGACTCTAAGCGTAATGATCTCAAAGTGCCTTTAACCTTAGATTCCCGTTAATGATGCTTATGACAGCACCAATAAGGCCTCATCTCATACTTCTACTATAACCCGGCCATTTGATAGAGGAACCCCTACCCTGCCAAAGGACCATTTTTCGTCGATGGAAACGAGCTGTTCAGTTGCACTAGCCTCTCCACCATTGGATGAAAACATTTTTTCACGATACTTACTGTGCTCGTATAAATTAGCTGGTATAGTCGATAGGGCCCTGTTTGGCTTGCCACGCTCAGCAGCCAGTGATAGTTTGTGCGAATTCCAGTTCCAATCGTGAAATCTATTCAAGCCGACGTTTGCTACAGTTACGGTGCTCTCATCATTGCATTACCCAGTTCGACCTATTGGATTGTCAACTACATCCTCCCACACATGAAGACAGGTTCTCTCCAAAGAAAGACGTCTGCCACTTGATTTCACCGTATTTCAAGAATTGTAATTCATAATTAATTTATGAAAAGAATTTAATTTCATGTATTAACTTCTCAAATTTTCATATTGAGCAATTATCATTAAAGAAGCAATTAATTATTTAATTCTCCTCCCGTTTTCTTTCTGTGTGCATGTAAAGACACTCTGCTATCCAAAATACATGACAATAGTTCATCTTCTGGTAGACTGCATAACAGTACAGCAACAATATCGTCATTTGGGATTTCTTTCCCTATTCCTATTAATTTATCAATAATTTCCAATATACAGGATGAGTTTAAAGTTGCGCACATCAAAGTTTAATGGGCCGTAATTCAGTGAACACGTATTGAGTTTCGATTTTCTCCTGGTAGATGGCAGACTGTTTCGAATGTATTTCATTCAGTGTCAATGATCTCGTGCTCAGGGACTTCATTTGTGAAGCGTTTGTTATTCAAGGCCATGGATTGTTGTTTTGCCAGGAATAGAGAATATGCATCTTTTGAATGAATTTTTCGATCTGCGCATCATTTACTAGGGATTGTGAGCCCGTAACTCACCAGATTTCTTCCTATGAGGTTATCTGAAATATGTAGTTTGTGTGATGAGTCGACACCATAGAGAAAGGAGTTTTTACTTCCTTTCTGTATGGTCGACACACGATTGCTGAGCTGAAAACGAAAATCACCACAGCCATTTCTAACAACAATACTGCCATGCTTCGCAGAGTCTCACGAAATCTGGTTAAACAAACACGCTTTTTATTCGCGAAAAAGGAAGTCATTTCCAACATTTATTGTAGTACGTTTTATTGGAAAAATAAAAGCCAACATTTCAACTAATCTATATGATACTTTACTTTCATTTAAATTCTCAAAATTTCACCACAGAATAACACAGAATGGACAGCTCAGCATTACGATGGTAGTGACCTTGAGGCAGCCCTCCTACAGACAGGCGGACTCGTGGCTTCGCTCAAACAATAAGTAAGGCCTGTTGCTGTGGTGATATCAACTTCACATAGAATACATGTATAAACACTATTATCAGTCCAATAGAGGGACGGGATGGTCCGTGAGGATGCATGAACCTTATTGTAACATCTCTGTCTTCACCCTTCACTTTCTCAACAATCCCCAAGTACCAAGAAGATTCATATGCACATGCAGCATAGCAGTTGGGCCGCACAGAGCATTCTGGCATTAGTGGCGGACGTACAGAGAAATCATGCTTGATAATAAAATCACTATAACTGTTTATCCTTTTTGCGCCAATCTTGATTGGTGATAGTGGTATAATATGATGCATAAATCGTGTTCCAGGAACCGTTTTACCACTTTCAAAGCGTGGAAAAAGACAATTTCTAAGTAGTACACGGAGAGAAATGAATTGTTGTGACAACCTTAACTACGGTCACTGTAACAATATTTTATGGTTACTCCTGTCCCACAATGTTTATTGTTGTGTGGACAAAACTGTTTTGATAGTATGTTTTGATCAGAGATCAAATCTCTTTATTAATCTCATTAAGTAAATACTCTCTTGTTACCACACTAATACAGCACTGCTAAAGCAACGATTTTTCCATGCATGGATAATGGATATTGATGACACATCAATAGTTTTCTGCTCCTACAGCAATAGAGCTATTGGTTCTTTTACAATTTTTATTTTCATGATAATACTGATATTAATAATGCATAAATAGTTTTCTGCTCCTAGAGCAAGAGAGCTATGGGCTCTTTTATAGTTTATATTTTCATGACCCCTCTTAAAATTAGTGTATATTTTCTGTTTTATTCTAATTTATATTAAATTATATTAGTATAAATTTCTTATTGGATGAATCAAATATGCATTAAAATATGAGAAGAAATAGCGGCATTGCTAACCATGATGTCTTGTTTATTTCAGAAGCATGAGCCAGTGTTGATCTACATAGGGCAGATTAATCCTCAAATAATTACATATTACAAAATCCAGGAATTTTTGAAGCTAAGGCATAAATCCAATATGTATAAAGATCTTCAGGTGGCATAATGCTACACCCAACCTAAAAAACATGAACACCTCAAAAGAGGCAAACCAGTGGGTGAGTTAGCGAGAGAGCAGCTCGCTCCGCCCATCCTAACCAACTTAGAGAACAGGTTGCCCCAATACAGGAAACTAATACAGCCTAGAAGCAAATTAGTTTCATTTTATCACATCCCTTCAGCATACCTCTTTTCGGGGAGGCACAGAATTTTATTTGGGCTCCTCTGAAATTGATTAACATTAAAAATAACCAATACAAAATATTGTTCATCGGAGTCGATTAGTGGAAACTTTTCCTAAGAAATTCTTAAATATTTATGAGACTAATCTAGTAACCTATAAATCATATAACTAAAATTAACTAAAGAGGATAAAAATGGAAATTGTCAAGGTTATGAATCACGCATCTCTGGATTACAATCCGCCATTTTTGGCTAAGTTGGCCCAATCAATTTCTTGCGCCAGCTCTAAAATTCGCCTGAAATGAATTTTTATTTTCAAAATTTTCGCATTATTATCGTCTGGAAATATAACTGACAATCCATAAAATTTTAAATGAATAAATGTCTGGGCCAAAGATGGCTGAAAAATACTCACGTGACCTCAAACCATGCAATCAACAACAAGTATTATCTGCTATCATTTGGGAAGGTATTGCCGTACTTTAGTAATCTAGAGCTTTAATGAAACAGCGCTTTACGCGATCTTTATTGAGTGAAATTCATAACTGTGTTCTGCTAGTAAATGTGAAATCGGATTTATGGAAAGAATTATAATAATTTTGATTCACCATCAACAATCCCACCTACATTGTTTCCAACAAACGAAAAACCCTGATTATTAACATCCAAGATGGAGACAATGAAAGTTGGATTGTTGCTAGCACCCCAATGGTTAGGTGACTTTTCCACCTCCAGGCCTTTTATCTCGTTAGCCTCGTCGATAGAGCGAGTGACGTAATTTCTCGACCAATCAACAAGCAGATTATGATCAGCAACTTCCGATATTGCTGCATGGGCATCCATATATTGATGACAAAACAATATATGAAATAGTCTTCTTCCGCTATTTGTGCTGCATCAATATTTAGTTGACGCTACATAAAAAAACTATATATTAATAGTGAATTGTAATGGTGCCAATTTGATAGTGTAGTAAGATAAAAGTTTATTCATGAGGCATCAAATTGTATTGTCGCTTCAACAAACAAGTGCTCATCATCTCCCATATTGTTGCTACGTCCAAAGCATTTCTCTCTGTACCATTTCATCTTATGAACAATGAACTGATGTCTTGTAGTTTCTCCTGGCAGAATTCAAATACCTGCGATGCTGTATTTGATCTTTATATGGTCTCTCCAAATTTCTTTATGTGACAAGTCTTTTAACAGTGCCACCAATACCATCGCAGGGAGATTTGCCATGGTTGGTGGCCAAAAAAGACCAGCTGCACTGTATATTGAAATCATGCTCATGGTAGCAGATATTTTTGAAATTTTTACAGTTTTTGTACTGTACAGCACATCCAGCAGTGAAATAGTCTGCATAAGCAATGATGGGGGGGGGGGGGTTTCTAGAAATTTAGGCGTCGAATACTAAGGTCATTTTTCGCCTTTTACACAAGTTATATCTGTACGCAGCCCGGGACAAACACAAACATCCATGCCCACGGCGGGAATCGAAGCCACAGCCAGGCTGACTCGAGAACTAGGAAGCCTATGTCCTAGCCCTCTCAGCCACCTGGTCTGCCATAAGCAAGGGAAATATCAGCAATTTAGTCACAAACATGTGACATGACAGTCATAAATTACCAATTTAATAATTTTTTTAGATAGCGTTTTCTCCACACTTCCCATTATTTCTACAAAGTGATTCATTTTGTGTGACATAGAGAAAGATTTATAATAATATTGTAAAACTTTCAAAATAATCTATGAGGGGGCAATACCTTAAAAAAATTATAATGCCCATGTACCGCGTTTGTTTAAAAGTAATTTTTTACATTTTTCTTCTAAGGCATAGATTATAAATACCTTCCTCTTTTATTTGAAAAAATCAAGGTTCTTCTGCAAAAACTGTAAGAATTATTGCATTTTTAAATTATAAAGGAGCTCCTCTGAGTTTGTGAATCCATAAAACTTCTTTAGATCATAACTGAAAAAGTACTTAACCTGCAATATCTATATTTTGGAAATGTTCATGTCTCTAGGTAAACTTCAATTACACAAGATTCAAGATTTTCTGTGAGTTCCTTGAAATGAGCGAAATTTTCTAGCATTTCTGGATGATTTGATATGGAATAATACGGCCACGCAACTTCACCTTTTTTTGAGGAAAAAAATTGGCAAATGCCAGCTGCTCAAGTTGATGGCGCTGCGGTCGAGCTTTCTGTTCTGATTTCAGCACTGATTCATAGGGCTCGTTGTTAAACTCAGCGCTGAATCTATCGCTTCAACCATGACCTACAACAGTAAAAGAATTGTTGTTGGCTATGCCATGGATGAAAATAAATCATTAGATGGTCTGTGAGGAGTTTTAATGGTTCGCCTACCTCAGCTATTCGAAATAATGATAAAAAATAGGAAAGAGAATTCCGCAGCCAGGAATCGAACCAAGAACCTTTGGCTCGGACCGCCAACGCGGTAACCAATTGCGCCACTGCGGCCATGAAAGCATTTCGCTATTTACATGACCTTAGGGCTTGGTTAGAGCAGTTACCTAGTTCGCCGGCTGGGACTAACTTTCCTAAGGCGTAAATTCTTAAAGAATAAATCATTAGATGGTCTGTGAGGAGTTTTAATGGTTCGCCTACCTCAGCTGTTCGAAATAATGATGAAAAATAGGAAAGAAAATTCCGCAGCCCGGAATCGAACCAGGAACCTTTGGCTCGGACCGCCAACGCGCTAACCAATTGCGCCACTGTT
>JAHWFO010049821.1:33839-47054 GCA_023313115.1 Rhysida immarginata
CCTATTTTTCATCATTATTTCGAACAGCTGAGGTAGGCGAACCATTAAAACTCCTCACAGACCATCTAATGATTTATTCTTTAAGAATTTACGCCTTAGGAAAGTTAGTCCCAGCCGGCGAACTAGGTAACTGCTCTAACCAAGCCCTAAGGTCATGTAAATAGCGAAATGCTTCCATGGCCGCAGTGGCGCAATTGGTTAGCGCGTTGGCGGTCCGAGCCAAAGGTTTCTGGTTCGATTCCGGGCTGCGGAATTTTCTTTCCTATTTTTCATCATGGATGAAAATGCCTGCTAGAGAGCTGCTGCATCTGTAGCTGCTGTCTGGTTCGAGATTACAATTTGATGTAGCCTTTTTCGTTGCTCGCTTAGCTAGATCCTCCGGTCCATTCCGAAATACCGACAATGAAAAAACAGACACCAAAATACCGACAACTCATACTGCCGACGTTTCAAAATACCGATTTTTTTTGGTTTAGGTTAGGTTAGGTTTTTTTTAATACTCTATTAATTTATTAATACTCATACAGTTCGTATACATTTATTAATACTCATACAGTTCGCATGCATTTATTAATACACCATTATTACATAATACTTTAATACATACCGTATATCTTCTAGTAGACGCTTAGTCTACAATTGTCGCCGGTCTCCAATAAACGACGGGGATTCTCCTACACGCAGCAGTTCACGTGAGCCGCTTTCAGAGTTCACGTGTACACGGGCTTGAGGGGTGTCCCAGCACATTGCTTTGAGTTTCGATATCATTTGCACTCTGCTATTCAAGGTATTCTGTTTGTAAGGACTGTTTAATGCGCACTACTGTACCATATTCTGTTTGCAAAAAAGGCATTCCTGGAAAGCGGTTAAAATAAATGCCGGTCTCTAATAAACGCCTGGTTAGTGATTCAAATGAAAAAATAGACGCCGGGAGCTACTATTGGAAGATATACGGTAATTTATTAATACTCATTTTTTCGCATGTATGCATTATTTAAATTGACAGGTTGTAGGCGATACCACGGAGAAAGTTCATTGATGAGTGGTTTTGACAATCTTTTATAATCGTCTGCAATCTTTCTTTTTTGTTGTTGTATTTTTTCCTTGATCTTTGGTCGTGGCTCACCTTTAACGATCAGTTCAATTTCTTGAGAAACATGTCGTTGTTCCTTCCGGAGCTCGCGTATAAAATGTCGGTTTTTTTAGAACTGTCGGGTTTTTGAACTGTTGGTATTATAAACTGTCGTTATTTTAAATGTTGGTATTTTAAACTGTCGGTTTTTTAAAGTGTCAGTTTTTTAAACTGTCGGTATAATGAGCTGTAGGTTTTTTAAACTGTCCATATTAAAGGGTAGATGTAACAGTAGTTGACAGTGTACCAGTAATTGACATTTAACGATTTAAAGGCGTTTAATAAAGTAACAAGGCAAAAAAAGGAATTGGTGTTGCCACCTCGTATTAAACAATGTCTTAGGCTTACTAGAACAGCAAAAAACTAGGAACTTTGCTCCCTATTATGGCCGCAAAAAATTGTTGATTGTTCAATGCCCTACGAGTCAAAAAACCTTACAATGGACCACTACGCGAGGGTTTAACTACTTGAATTTATTTCATGAATGTTTTGCAATATTTGTTATTAATTTTATGTGAACCTTTTTGTGTGACTAGTGGACAATACTTCTAAAAATAACAGAATTTCAGATGACCTATGTGTTAACTGTGTTAATCCACCATCAGCTACTAGAACCCAGATATGTTGGCACTAGTAATTGATATAACTTGTCAATTATTGATAATTTCTGTGTTTTAGAAAAACGAACTATAATATACTAATGTGATCTAGAATGTAGGGTAATAATAAAGGAAACATGATGGTTTTAAGTGTAACTTCTTAATTTCTAGTAATTGCCCTAGCTGTGTCAATTGTAGGAACTCGACTGACAATTTCTAGATCAGCCACTCTGACATATATCTTCTAGGCCCTATTCACCGATTGTTTTTGTTGGTCCTGAATCTTGTCACAGAGACGATCAACAGATAGCCCAGGAGAAGTTATCTTCCAAGAAGAAAACTACTACTGATATGAATGAATGAATTGGATATTTTGCAAGTAGCAGAGCAATCGTCAAAAATCAAATATTTCTACGAACAATTTGTTGGCCAAGATCTGATGATACTGCACTACTGGCAAACGCCTTCATTGTCTATGGTCCATGCACTCTACAAGGAAGTGGACTGATTTTATTAATTATTTCAAAGGAAAAAAAGATAAATGATCTCTATGAACAACTTAACTCTTAAAAAGCACAATTGTAGTTAATGTTAAATACTTCACACATTCTTAAAAATGCTTGATTTCATCAGAGACTTTTGAATGTTGTCAATTTTTTTGTAAAAATATATACCGTAATTTTGGGGTACAATACGCCCCACATCCATAATACGCACCCATGTTTTTCGCGTTTCTGGAAAAAATCTCCGTGCATAACACGCATCGTCCATAATACCAATGTATGAAAAAATCTAACAAACTAACTTCATATACGGATAAAATCAATTTATTTAAGCAAATCCATCAAAATCAGAATCAGGACAAAACCATTCTAAAATGTCACTTGGTATAACCTGTTTTCACCTGTTTCTTCGCAGAATCGCTGAATAAAGAAAAACCTCGTTATTCAATGTAGAATAAACCGCTATGGAAGAATCGCTGAATGGTAATAGTGAAAATAGTGTTGGTGAACACAGTGAACAGATCACTGAATTCAAAGCAATCAGCAATCGGACAGTGAAGTGTACATTACTTCAGATGGGACGAAAGCAGTGCTTTCATAAAGCTCATCGAACCAGAATAAATTCCAAATGAAATACACTGAGGTAGTCAAGAAGCCTAACCAACCCAAGCGATCTTCCATATTATACAAAAAAGAAAATAAGATTGACGATTGTCAGAAACAAAATACAAACGAAATAAAAATACAACGAGAAAGAAGATTATCACATCTTCCAGTAGTCCAGGAAAGAAACATTGATGATATTTTTAAAGTTGATGTCAAAAATGTGCCTCGGTTTTCGATATTTCATATTGCCACTTCATATCCATTGAGTTCTTCAGTATTCCAGTCACTAGCTCATTGTCGTGAATCATCATCTTCTGCACCATAATCAAAAGGAAATCCTGTATAAATTTTCTGATGTGGACCGTGTTTAAATCTGAATGGATGGATTGATTTTTCAGAGTCCTTCTGCCCAATTGGGCAATGGTCTGGAGAGTAACATTCTGGAATGACTGTAGCTCGCTCCATCTGCTTTTACAGTTTGTCGTCCACATAACCATGCCATAGAGGAGTATGGTCCGAATAATCGACTTGTAAAGAATAACTTATTGTCAATGCTGAGGGTGCTGTTCCGGCCCAGGAAAGCTATGAGACTGTACTTAGCCCTCTTCACTTTGTTCAGAGCATAGGACACGTGACGATGCCACGAGAGTCCTGAGTTGATGATAACACTAAGATATTTGTGGTTGTCTACCCAGTCATGTTTCTTATTGAATAGAACAAGAGAATCTGGGGGACGCTTGAACTTTCTGTTGAAGTACATAGCCTTGCACTTTCCGACATTAAGGTTTGGCTTCCAGCAGTTAAACCAGTCTTTGAACATCTTCAAGGCGTGCTGTAGACGAGTGATCACGTGAGCCGGCTTATGTGCCTATGACATAATGGCAGTATCGTCAGCAAAAAAATATAGATTACAATTTTTGGGTTTCGGGAAATCATGCCCAAAATAATTAAATAGCACACGCCCGAGGACAGAACCTTGAGGGACACCGGCCATCACAACACGGGGCATGGATAAATTTTCACCAACTTTAGCTTGGTAGGACCTGTCGGTGAGAAAGGATTTAACCATCAAAATCAAATCGGGAGGAAACCCGTCTCTAATCATCTTGTAGTTAAGGGCCCCATGCCACACTTGGTCTAAAGCATTACTGACATCAAAGAATACCACTCTGCATTACCTGGAAAGGTTCTGGGGGTGTTCAAGTCTTCTATGAGCCTCCATATCTGCATCTGACAAGAGTGGGCGGCAAGAAAGCCAAACTGATCTTTCCGAAGTAGATCATTGGCGAAACAGTGGTCTTGGAATCTGACGAGGATTCGTTAGGGAAGCAGACTAATAGGCCGGTAGCTCGAGGGAATTGCTGGGTTTTGTCCCTGCTTGGGGATACTCAAAACAATAGATTGTTTCCAAGATGCAGGAAGTTAGAAAATTTCCAGCATTCGCTAATGATATTGGTGAGACAGTCAATAAAGTTCTTTGGGAAATTCATAAGAGCGTTATTGCTCACCTTGTCTCTTCCTGGAGCGTTCTTCTTTTTCAGTTTACTTATGATGGTGGCGATCTCTCCGGCCTCGATGTTGTTCTTTGTGAAATGCTGCGGGACTTCATCAAAGTTGACAAGACCATCTTCCACACGCTGAGACATGATTTGGCTCTCGGGATTGTTGATGATAGGAGTAACAAATTTAATTTCTAGTGAATCTGCAATGACTTGGGCCTTGTCCTGATCAGTTTGCACATAGTCAGCTTGTGTGTACGGAGTGGAGGAAGCATATTATTATTCTTCTTCTGTAAAGCTCTGACCATACTCCAAATGGAATTGTCGCGAGCCGACAAGCTTTTGAGTTTGTCATTCCATCTAGCGTCACGAAGCTTTTTTATATCCTCTTAGACTATTCGTACTAGCCTGTTGTACTTGGTTTTGAGCCAAGGTTCACGACAGCGTTGCTATAGTCTACGGGTCCTGTTTCTTTCAGCAATTGGGCGTTGCATTCCAGTAGTGAGTTGGATTCGATGAGGAGGTTTATTCCCTGATGGATAGTTCCTAGCTTCTATGGCAATGTTAAACAATCTGGTGATGTCTTGAAAACGTTGATCGATGTCCTCCGTACAGTAAGCAACGTCGAGAGCCATAGTCCTTAAGAATATCTTTGTAGAGCTTCCAGTGTTGATGATGTATGAGTTCTTCTTTGAAATTTATGTTGACATTGTCAAAGTTCAAGGCCACAGGCTTGTGGTCAGAAGCAAGGTCATCAATCGTGAAGATATTTTACGGTTTGAAGAAACCCCTCAAGAGCAAAATGTCCAAAACCTCACTAGTAGGGGAATGGTCGCAGTAGTAGGTGTCCTCCACAGGTCCAACAGCGATGATATCATCTTTTCCTTGTATGTACCTATAGAGAATCAAGCCATTTTAGTTTTGCGTTCCGGAGTTCCAGCTTGGATGCTTGGCATTTAGGTCATCAGCCGGGACAACTGGAGTATCCCCACTGAAGAGTTCATCAAGCTCGCTAAGGTCAAGATAATGTTTAGGTGAATTGTAGAGCATCACGAACTTCACTTCACCAAAGGAGACGTCATTGATAATGATGGAGGCCGATTATATACATGCATAAGACTTGGAGACTAATTCTTGGTGTTGAATACCCTTCCTAATGATGATCGCAGCGCCCCCAGAAGCACATCTTGCAGCATTTGAAGCCATACCATCCTTACGGTACACACCATAGCCAGGTAGCTCGAAGTCTTAGCTTGGTTTGAGGTGCGTTTTACAGAATTAAGCAACGTCGATTTCTTGCTTTATCAAAAACTTGTGAAACTCTATACGCTTTTTGGGAATCTCCCTAGCATTCCATATCACGCACGGAAGTTCACCTTTGTTGATTATTGTATAACGGTTTCCAGCCAAAGTATAATTAGTTGGTCTAAGGACCCCACTCAACTGTGGGTAAGTTTTGCCTAGATTAGATGCTTATACATACCTGGTAGTTCGTTAATGTTGAGGCCTTTATTCTCCGGCTTAAGACACAGCAGCAGCAAAGGATTTGTCTTCTGTCACTTTTGAACTAGGCATCCTTTGAACCTGGGGGTAGTTTGAACATTTCGTGTAGCTTGAAGTGTGCTGTCCACTACATCTGACGCACTTTGGAGGGTCTTGTACTTTAATCTTGGGGCAATCTCTAGACTGGTGCACCTTTGCGCATTTGTTGCAACAAGGATCTTCCGTGCAGCCCATGGATACGTGTCCGAATCGCAGTCATTTGTAGCATTGTAGTGGCTTCTTGTTCCCTCGAAAGGCTTCCACTAACACTGGTAGCAGCCCAATACGTGTGATGTTCTTCAATGACTGATTATGTTCGGTGATCGGGAGCCGAACCAAATCTATCGGCATATCAGTGGATCATTTGGCTTTCCTCAGTCGTAGTAATTTGAAATAAAGAATTACATGTATGTATATTTATTGAGTTTTATTTCATTTCAATTCCTTCATCCACGCTGGTTGTGTTTGAAGTTAAATCCAGTTAGAAGTTGCATATTTTCCGGATCCCTTCATGAATTCATGCATTAAGACAATAAATTTTATGATGTTTTAACGTTTATTTATCTGTAATGATCTTTTAACATTTATTTGCGTTAAACAGAACATAACAGAATGCTAAACTTTACTTGAAAACATCGGCAGCAATATCGACCGCCACTGGGGATTCAGACAAAACTTAAGCCGATCAAAACCCCAGAGTAAAAGCACAGAAGAAGACACAACTCACAAATGAAAAAGATAAATTTATTGAATAAATTGTTTGTACTTTCTGAACAATGATATGGTCTTTCGTCATAAACATAAAAACCATTCAAATAATGTATTGGTCACGTTGGTTAATGTAACGTATTTCTTAACGAAATGAGTGAAACATGGTTGAATTGCTGTTGACATTTAAATAGCTTATACGGCAAATGGGTCCCATTATATGTATATTAAAATTATATAAATAAAAATTTATAGTAAATTTTAAATAGTTTTGATCGGCGGGGATTTTAATAGGCACTCCTGCCACAGCTGTGGTGCGGAAATCGTAGTTCTTATTATTTGCAACCGCTGAAAAGCCCCATGTGTTGACCTACTGGCGATCTTTAAATTATAAAGTATTTACCTAGAGTAATTTGAAATATTGAATTACATGTATGTATAATTATTGAGTTTTATTTCATTTTTATTCCTTCATCCACGCTGGTTTCGTTTGAAGTTATCTTTGTGCGGACTTAAACTCCGTATTTACAGATGTATTGACGGACAAGAACTCCGTCCGTTGCTTAACCCTAAACCTATATCGTTATCTTTATGTGCCAAATTGTATTGTTCAGGCTTTAAGTATGATTAATTATGTATCAGAACATTGTAAACTCTTGTTTAAATCCTGTGATTGAAATATTTTAAGTTTCCTGTATTTCTTTGATAGACGAGAATTAGATTAAGATTCTCCTCTGTAAAATGCCCAGGTTTCGAATCTAAAAAGGGTAGGATGACGTCACGACTACGGGAGCATAGAAATTACTCCTTTGGTGCCAGGAAGTAGAGTGGGAGTTTCATCCCACGCCACCACTAGATGGATATAAAAGGGAATATGCTTGAAGCAAGAGGCAGAACAATGATTGTTGGGGACAATTATGCTACAACGTGGAATCGATGTCGTCAACTGTGTGGATAGAAAGGACCAGTCCTGGATAGCTCGGAAATCTTTACTCAAGGCTGCTCAGTACTCCTCCCGGTGCGTCCTTCTCAGGACGGCAAACTCGGCACCACACCGTGAAACTGCAGCACTCTGGTTCCTTCACTTTTCATCGAGTTTAGGTCAGTTCTGTTGCTTCTCTCTGTTATCGTAACGTTGTCGACTACGTAAGATGGCTTCATCCATTTTGTCTAGCTTAAATGCTGCAAATGTTGTTTTGACATTGGGTGACGGGAAAACTGTGACTTGTGAAAAGGCTTACCTTGACGCTTGCAGGGATGGTAGATTTAGTGCTTTTGACTTAGTGATAGACGAAATCATATCTTCTAAGTATACTGCATTACAAGCTAAGGTAGAATCCCTAAATGGGACTATTACAGAGATTAGAATTCAGCTTACCAATATTGAAAACAAGTTTGATAACATCAAGCATACCTTAAGTCGATTAGAGGTATTCCTAAATCAAGGCTCAGACACTAAGAATGAAGGCAGCTGCAGCAAATCCAATTCCGTTGGAGATATGGTGATTGATATTGGGGATGTGTCCAAAAACATTGGTGAAGGACTGGAAGCTGTCAACAGCGGAAGTTCCTCACTGAAAACTGGTGTAAAGAGGAGGCACGAAGACGAATCTACCGATACAGATGCAGGTGATTGGCATGATGTGCACAACAGAAAAGACAAAAAGATGTTAGGATCGATAATATTCGTTCCACCATTAAAATCAGCGACACTACCTCTGTAGCACTTCGTAGCAAAATCAAGCACAGTACTTCCCAAATTAGTGACACCCGCGAAAAGGTAGCTATTTACATTCCTCCAATCATCATTCGACATCACGGTAAACCAATCAAAGCAATTTTGGACGAGGTTAAGAACAACGTTTCTCTAGACAAAATTACTGCTCACACAGGTCGGAAGGACACCATTAAAAACAAATGTCATGATGAGGAAACTCACAATATTCTAGTGTCTGGAATTAAGAGTAATGATGTGCTAAAGATACAGCATCATCAGCTCAAATCCAATAAACCGCTTAAATATGTTGTCCGAAATATTGATACGACTTATGACATTGAAGACTTCTACGAAGACCTCAGAAAGGCAAATTACTTTCCCGAAAAAGCATTAAGGCTTAAAAAAGCAAATGGTGCTGTTGATATGCCTTTACTCTTGGTTCTACTACAAAATACAAAACACAACAAGTCCTTTTTAAGCTTGAAACGCGTCGGTCCTCTAACCGTTAATATTGAAATTTTTAGAGGCAACAAAACACCCTTGCAGTGTTACAAGTGTTTACGAATCGGTCAAGTCTGCCAAGGTTGTACCGAATTGCCTCGATGTAATAAGTGTGCTGGCAACCACGAGTCGAGGGAATGTAGCAATGTTAAGGGTAAAGACCCCCCCCCTAAATGTATTCGATGTGACGGTCAGCACACTTCAAGTTACACTAAGTGTCCTAAATATCCCCTGTCAAAAGGCTCAAAAGCAACAAAGTGCTAGAAGGGAAAACCTATGCTTCGGTCGCATCCAGCGCTAATGACTCAGATATGGATAGCAAATAATCATGGATAGACACCCACACAAGACCATTAATCAAGGAAAACTTCGTTGCAATATATGGAATGCAAGGGGAATTGCTCGCAAGCGCATCGAATTTTACAATTTTCTTATAAACTGGAATGCTGACATCGCCTGCATGGGCGAGACGCACCTGAAATCAACTCAAGTTTTCAAGTTGCCTGGCTATCATGTTTATCGCAGGGACCGGCCTCTGGGTAATAATGCCGGCTGTGCGTTTGGTGGAGCAGCGATCATTATCAAGGATGGCATTAATCATCGTGAGGCGGCCACTCCCAGCTATGAAGGAATGGAAGCTGTTTCCATGATTATTAATGACGCTGTTGCAGGCAAAATCAAGCTCACCTCATTGTATAACTCGCCTAAACACAAGTTTGGTCTATGCGGGCTTGATGAGCTTTTTTCCGGCCCATTCCAGTAATAATGGTGGGGGACTTAAAATGCCAAGCACCATGCATGGAACGAAAAATGCTCAAATCAAAATGGAAATATCTTATATGGGTACACCCTAATCAAGATTGACACCTTGCTGGCCCCCTAGATGACACGTACTACTGTGACCACTCACCTGTCAGCGAAGTTTTGGACATAGCAGTTCTTAAAGGTCTTTTCAAGACCTATAATATATTTACAGTAGACGACTTAATCTCTGATCACTGACCAGTCGTGCTTATCTTCAACGGCTTAAACATTGATGTGAAAATGGGGCTTCGCACCAAACAGGACTGGAAGCTCTTTAAGGATATTCTTCAAGAAAATAGCATTCCATACAAAGAGGTTATCGACAATGAGGATATCAACACAAATATCAGTGTAATCACTCGTGTTATCAAGGATGCTACTATTTCTATAACCTCCACTGCTGACCAGAAGCATCATGAACACCTCGACCTCCCTCCTTACATTAGGCGACTCATTCCTATAGGAGACTATGGCAATGCAAGCGACTACCATATTTTAAGACTAAGTACAACAGGCTTTCTAGCAAGGTCCAGGAAGAGGTTTAAGTTATACGAACACAAAGGTGGAGCAAAAAACTGAAGTCTTGATCTGTTCAGGACAACTCGCTCTGGGGTACTGTGAGGGCCTTAAAGGGAAACAAATCCATCCAATTGCTGCCACTGCTTGCAGGCAATGGCAGCGTTGTCACTAGTGACACGTGAAAGGCCCAACTGATCACCGATCGCTTGAAAACTCAATTTACCACGCCTAGTGAGACAAACTTGGACAGCCTCCAAAACACTCAGCTAGTTAATGATGAGTGTATATCGCTTACCGGTGTATTCATCGTGTTCCTACCCCTGAAGAAGTCATTAGTGCCCAAGCAATCTCCGACGTCATCTAGCGACTCAAAACAAAGAAAACAGCGGGTATTAATTCAATCACTAACAGTGCTCTCAACAACTTGCCTTCTAATATTATCTCGATCATTACCAAAGCCACGAATGACTGCTTTCCAGTTAATTCCCCGACCAGTGGAAAGAGTCCGTTATAGTTACCATACCAAAGCCTGATCAAAACTTTGCTCTCGCTGTCAGCTATAGGCCCATAAGCTTACTATCTATGTTATCAAAAGTCTTTGAACGCATCATTCTGAACAGGTTTAACGAATTCTGTTGTATGAGCAATTCGGCTTTCACCCAGATCACTTCTGCCAACTTCAGATCTCGAGGCTTGTTGCAGATCTAAACACTCCTCTAAACTGTGCTATGTATGGTGGTCTTGTCTTCTTGGATGTTCGTAAAGCTTTTGATCAGGTTTGGCACAACAGCCTCATATACAAGATGATTACTTGTGGTTTTTCGGACAAACTGATTAGCTTGATTAGTTCCTTCCTGTCAAACAGGATATTTCGTGTCAGGGTTGGCTGCTCCATGTCTAACCCTTGTGATGTCAATGCTGGTATTCCCCAAGGGTCTGTCGTGGGCCCTGCACTGTTCAACTTTTTCATCCATGACTTTCCAACTTTTACCAAGTGGAAGCTATATCTGTTTGCTGACGACGCAGCCATCATGACTACTGACCGCAATCTCGATCACGTCATATCATGCTTACAAAAAGTTTACAATTGTGCGAGAACTGGTTTGCAAGGTGGAGACTTGACCTAAATGTTGACAAATGCAAGGCAATGTTCATTACGAAGAAACTTCGGAAACCACCGAGTCCTTTCTTCCTTTCTGGTAAAGAGCTCGAATGGGTTAAGAATTACAAAGACCTCGGAGTAAAGGTAGATGTCAGGCTAAATTGGTGTGACCATGCCTCCTATGCCATAAATAAAGCTAAAAAGGCTAAGTCTAGTCTAGTTGCTCTTCTGGGGCGAAACAGTGCCCTTGGAATGGATAGCAAAGTCTTGCTTTATAAGATGGTAATACGAACCATTCTTCTTTATGGCATGCCTGCCTTGGCTACAATATGCAGATCCAGATGGAAGGATCTCCAAACCTTCCAAAACCTTACACTGAGGACTATCGCCCAACTTGACAGGAGAGTCGCAACAAATATTTCTATTGCTGAAGATTTCCATATACCTCCAATCGGTAACTATGTCCAGGAGTTGTTGAAGAAGTTGCTTCTGAAGATTAAGGACCATGCCAGTCCTCCGGTTGTAGATAATATGGAGCATCCTCTCACGTTTAGAAGTTTCATCAGGCATCGCAGGCCTTATCAAGTCGTGGACATCAATTACGACGACATCCAAAAGGCCATCTTTCCCAAATACTAGACCTCATAGCTCCGTGTCCCTCGTCAATCAACAATCAATTTTATTGTCCTTATAGGAAAGGACTCCATCTTATTCTCTGGATGACTTAACTAGGTTTCATCTGGCTTCTTGCCTAGGTTTCATTGTCAAAATATGCATTAAGACGTCTAGTACTGTAATTAACTAATTAATTCTTGTATTTATCATTAATATTTTTGATTCTTATATTTATTCTTTGCTTGTTTTTTGTATTTTTATTATGCTGTATTTATTCTTGTATTGTGTAATTTCCTTTATTCTTTGACTGTAAATGGTAAATCCGCATATTTTAAATAAATAAATAAATAAATAGTTCAGTGTACTTCCCCTGGTAACTTCCTGGATGAATATGGCAGTGAAAGCATTGCTTTCGGACCGCTCGTTTCGTTTTCCCTGCGCTGTTCGATTGTCAATTGTCGAGCAAGAGGCATTCCATTCAGGATTCAGAGCAGAGTCAATACCAATATACGATGGACGAAGCACCAGAGGTAGAAGAAGCGGAGGATCCGGCATGTTTTTGCCATCCCCATTTCAGAGAAAGTAGGCCTAATGAGAAACTTAGCAGAAGATAGAAGGTAGCAGTTGCATTTTCTTTGGCGCTCATTACGAATTCATGCTTAACACAATGCGGAATAGAAAAAGATTGAAGGAAGGAACAGAATACTAAATATTTCTCTAAAACGGCAGCAGCAATATCAACAATATAGCCGTCACAGATGTGGTGAGGAAATCGAAGGGCTTATGTTTTATTATCGGCCTATTATACGCATCGTCCATAATATGCAATAATGATTTTTTAACTTCTTTCACGCATAATGCGCGTATTATACCCCAAAAATTACGGTAATGAAAATGTACGATTAAAATATTGTCAATTACTGGTGAAACTGTCCATCAACGTTTTGATGCATTAACTGTCAACTACTGGTGATTAACGTATTAGTTAGGAAAAAAATTAATAACTTAATAGCTTTTAAAGATATAATAATTGTTTAGAGATTGCACATTCTGCATTATATTTACTATTTAATAGTATAACTAGAAAATTTGATTTACGTAGACAATTTCATTTCCTAGTAATGTCTTAAACTATCAATTACTGGTATATCCACCCTATAAACTGTCGGTGTTTTAAACTGTCAGTATTATGGTTGTCAGTTTTTTCACTGTCGGTATTTTGATTGTCGTTATTTCAAACCAGAACCAGATCCTCAGCTAGATCCCAATCAGGGAGGGGGGGGGAGAGGGTTCAAGGGGGATCCCCCTTCCCTTCTCACCGATCCCAATTTTACATGGCCGCCATGAAACTCAGCAATTTGAGTTTAA
>JAHWFO010049821.1:55489-67686 GCA_023313115.1 Rhysida immarginata
TGACTATTTTGATGACTTTTCCTATACAATTGATACCGTCTAAGTTAATGTCTTTCTACTTAACCGTCGCCTATGGTGCCAATAGGATAGGCTGTGTTAGGGACGTGAGAATTCCTTACTGTTTTACCTAATCAGATTCTGCTTCTCCCTTCCAGAACGAACATTGCTCTTTGGCAAGTGTCATTATTTCCAGCGGAGACCCTAACCCGGCTCTGCAGACTTATCTCCTTATAACAGATTCCGACTATTCTGAATGTGACTATTTTTTCCCGCCAGGGTATTGAGGCAAACCCGATACCCAACGTTTCATACTCAACGAGACATTGTTATTTTATTTTCATTGTATTACTCGGCCTTCAACTAAGCACTAAGTGCATGCTGTGTATGTGTTGTGTTTAGTTCCTCGAAGCTTCTAAATCGATGTGCTTTTTTTGCCCTAATTACATTTAAGGGTCGGGGCATAAGTCATGGCAACTATATTGTTTCTTATAGATATGTGAACGGATCACGTGTGAACATATATGTGTCGTGTGGAAGTCCTGAAGGCATAGTGTCTATGCAGAACAACAGATGGCTCTCTGATAGCTGGTAGTAGCACAGTGAGGGCTGCGAGATCAGTTAGTTGGTGAGTGTCGTGCGAGATGGAAGCAACCCAACGTTAGGGATGGGAAGAATTGGAGCACCTACCACACTCTCCCGACATTTCGCCCTGTGACTTTGATCTTATTCGCAAGATTAAGGAACCACTACGTGGCAGACAGTGTGCAACACGAGAGGACATTGCTAATGCTGTGCGCCAACAGTTGACCCGATTCACACATGGTGCGGCAAATGCTGAGGCTGATGGTATTCAGTGCCTCCCACATCGTTGGCAGTGTGTGGTGACAGTAGCAGGGGACTACTTTGAGGGTCTTTAGGCCTAGGTTTGTCATGTCAACTTTATGTGTACTGTGTTGTCATTCTTTTGCACCGTGAAGGCCATATTGTTTTGTATACTACCATAATAAATTAGTGTGTTACGATATTTCAATGCTATTCATTGTCCACACATGTAGTTAACACCTTGTCCTTTCGTCTGTATATGTCACATTTTCCAACTGGACTGTATCTTCAAGAAAATGAATAGTTGCCATGACTTTTGCCCCAACCCTCGTAGTTTTTATCTTAGCATATCAATTATCATCTTCGTTTCATACCTTTATGTAGTTAAATAAATACATTTATTTTCGTTACTTTATCCGCCTTCTGTACTGTGTGTTCTTCCACTGCGTGAACATCTGCACTTACCTGTTTTTATACATTGCAAAGGCGATGTGTGGTACCAGAGCAAGTGAGACCACAGGCAAATATTTTTCTTTGTGGGTGCAACTTGGTGCCTTGTTTGTGAATTAGTGAGGTGTCTTCCATACGGGAAAAAATTAAGAAGAGAGACATCATTGACTTTTCTTCTGCTGATTTTAGCTACTTGTGCTACTATGTTAGTGTTTCGGTGCTAGTGCAACATAGTGTCTGCGTTTGGTGCATCGATTTGTCAATTTTTCAAAAAAAAATCTGTGCGAAGCCTTAAATAAAAGTTAATGGTGCCTCAGCTAAATTTGTCATTTCGTCGTGGTGTTTAGTGTTCTAATATATTGATTTCCGCGGTGAAAGGCAGTGCGAGCCATTTGGTGCAGTGTGGGGTTGTGTTTCTGCGATGTTCTGTTCGTGGTTATTCCAAGCATCATGAAAAGCTGTTATCAACAAACAAATATGGAAGCTTCTTGCATGGGTGAATTGAAAAGACTGACTTTTCGAAATACGAAAATTGCAACATTTAACAAGACCTATCTGGACGTGGCCAAGCAAATTGTTCCCCTCACAGATAATGAGAAATTGGGATATATATCAATTCATTTTCGCAAGTGATGAAGGAGTGTGTTTAAGAGACTAGTTCTAAGGATTTAGGTGAAGCTATGCTACTCAGGCAATCTATTTTACACCTGGATGAAGATAGGTCTTCAAACAAATGTGCCGAGAAGCCTGACACTGTTAAATTAGGCCAACATGAAGCGCAACTCAAGTGCAGCTCCAACATTCTCACAAAATTCCCAATCTGATAACGGGAGTTGTTTCAGGAGAAATAGAAAGAGACGGAAGTTGGAAATAGCTAAGTAAAGAGATCTCATTGGAAACAAGACTCAGCCAGAAAGTCATCAATTGTTAATGGTTGTTGAAACCAACACATTGAATCAGAGATCTGGCAGTGATGATCATTGCATGATCAAGGAATCCAAGGCCAACATGAAATTAAATCAACCTACAGTAGTACTGGGTATAAGGATGCTATACCAAGCCAAGTTTAAGTTTCGTCAGTAAGTGGGTTTGATCAAGTATTTAATGAACAGGAAGAAAGGTGCATCGACCACATCTGTAAATTTGGTAGTGAAGAAGATGTCGATAAGCTTAACAGTCTAATGGAACTGCTAAGATCCGGATTTGTAAACGGGGATCTCTTTGACAGTTGCTTAGCCGAGCTAAGTCAAGACAGGACAAATGCTTGTGTTCAGAAAGCATAAAATTGGAAGCGCTGGAGCAAACAAATATTGGTGCTTTATTGTTGTCAAATTTAGAAGCGGCTCTATGTCAAACATTAGTCACTCTCCAAGGACTAATCGTTTACGAGTTCATAAGTCATCCTATGGAAGATCATATTTCCCTAAGAATAACACTAATGTTCTTCTCAGTAGAAATAGCAGCAGACGAGAAATCGCCTGCCACAAGAAAGGCGGTTCAAAGGAAAGGAAGCGAAAACTCGTCACAATCTTCCCACAATGAGAAGCGGACTTTGCCAAATTTAGATGAAGACTGGCCATGACTAAACACGAAAGAGAGTTGTAGTAACTCCCCCAACCGGATGTATGGCTAAAGGTAATTATGGAAGTGTTGCCACAAATCGAAGAAACGCTATCCAGAATCGAAGACTCACTGAAAGTTTTCACTTTAAATCAGGAGTCACGTTTAAACCACAGAAGGAGTAGGAGGCGAAATCGAAAAAAAAAAACGCCCCAACGTCGTGCTTCTGAGACAAGCAACGATTGGTACCAACGTTCTAAAAATCATATTCCCAATGGAAAGAACTCAAGCTTTGAGCATGAAAGGCGTAAACAGTCGTAAGACGATTACGGAAACTTCGAAAGGAAGCATTGAGGTACCAGTAGTGGTCAAAAGGCCCATTGCCATAACCTGAACTCAAGGAAAAATGCACTAATTTGTGGTAGAAAGAGTGGTCGAGCCAGAGAGGATTTGTGCAAGAATGGACATTTTAATAAAAAATCCACACGTCATAAATTCCGCAAATTTTTTGCGCCCCCGGAATATGCAGCATCGCATCAGGGATGCAAACAGACATTTTTGTGGAAATAAAGGATGTTTCAATGAGCGAAAGAGGAACCAGAGCCATCAAACAGACTGCAAGTCTGAACAATTCGCAGGAGTTTCTGCAGTTTGGGGCAATGAGTGTGGCACAGAATCCACGATTCACTCGGATCTTCTATTCGTCAGTGTGGAAAGCTAGCTGACGTAATGCTCATCAGCACTAATGTGATGGGAGCCGAACCAATGAGGAAAGACGGACGAGCTCTCAAGGTCGGAACAAGAGGAGATGAGGGGTGAAGGGAAAAACCGTAGAATGGGGGCGAGTGAGATGGTCGGCGAGGAAAAGTGCTGTGAGCAATTCCAAACCCCCGATGAGGAGCCTATTGTTTATGGGTAATAGGCAAGAGACTGAAATAGTAAACCGCCATATCTGGAAGCAGGCACGGACGATGGAAAGGAACGCGAGGAGCTTCGGCATGACAGTGTGAGCCTCACTACAATGACCACGTTGGAATTGAGCCGTGAGCTTGCCAGACTTCTATGTGATTAGAGACTTTGCTTCTTGTCAAACGAGCTATTACAGGTACAGAATTCCTATTTATCTTGTAAGTATCTCGTATCAGCCAAATTCCAGCCAGGCAGCAATATAAAGCTGGTCCATTATACCTTCATCGAACTGAATGGTTACAAACTTCACTTTGGTTCAAATATTAATGGACTGTGGCCATTCGGATTAGTGAGTTACTTGGAGTGACCACTCGGCTTTACCCTCGTCCATTGGAGTTCTACCTACAATGACTATTTTGATGACTTTTCCTATACAATTGATACCGTCTAAGTTACTGTCTTTCTACCTAACCGTCGCCTTTGGTGCCAATAGGATAGGCTGCATTAGGGTGGTGAGAACTCCTTACTGTTTTACCTAATCGGATTCTGCTTCTCCCTTCCAGAACGAACGTTGCTCTTTGGCAACTGTCATTATTCCCAGTGAAGACCCTAACCCGACTCTGCAGACTTATCTCCGTATAACCAATTCAGACTAAACCGATTGTGACTATCTTTTCCCATCATGGTACTGAGGCAAAGCCGATACGCAACGTTTCATAATCAACAAGACGTTGTTATTTTATCTTCTTCGCTATACTCGGCTTTCAAATAAGCACTAAATGCGCGCTGTGTATATGTTGTGTTTACTTTTTTGTTGCATCTAAATTAATGTGCTTTTTGTGCCCTGAATGTGTTTTTCTGGTATTCAAGATTCATTTAAATTGAAGCGGAAGTGCTTCTCATATATACACATGTATGTATTTTTGCATACATTTTTTGATCTCATAGATCAAATTTAAAGAGATAAGATTTTTTGACGAATCAGGTACCCTTTTTGCTAGTAAATTTGCGTGGGTTTTAAGCAATTTTTTTGTCGTTTACCGTGTTGCAATTTTCACTAATAAAAAAATGGTTTGAAAGAAATAATCGAGATTTTTTTTCTCTTCGTCGGGGAGGTTGTTGCGGGCTAAAATTATCAATAGCTTGACTCTTCTAGTTTTCCGATATTTTTTTTTGGATTTAGTCACTTGTTTCGCTGTAAATATTTTCCCCCCTTTTTGAACCTTTATTGCCACGAGTTTGCTTGTGTCTCGTTGCCTTGATAAGTCACTGCGTGGATTTCTCTAATTTTTCTCAGTGTGTATTTAATCTTTTCTCTTATGAATTAATATTATTGTCTTCTACTTTTTTGTTTTTGTGAACCCGCGATTGTTGCTTGTTGGCTATACTTTGCGTTAATTGCTTCTTGATTGTTAGGTTCTAGTTTCATTATTGCATATTTTGTTCCGAGATCGGGCTCCATCTCTTCGCGTGCGCGCAGGTAAAAGTTTAGGCGTGTAAGTTTATTTTGGGAAGGGCAGTCTCGTGCTGGCGTTCAACCTGGGTACTTCTGATTGGATGGAGAAGTACATGGAGCAATCTCGTACGTGGGTTGAACAGCAAGCCAGTCTTGTTATGGTTATCTGTTTTCCCCACTCTTGTTAAGTAATAGGAGGTTTTGAGTTTTTTAGTTAGTTATTAGGTAGCCTAGATGGAAGACACACACATGCCAATGCAGATGAATTGAATGTTCACCGTCATGACTTAGAACGTGGCCACCTCGACGAGTTCGATGTCGACCGTAATGGGTAATGCGGTTCTTTGGTCGATTTATTCGGGCCAATCCTAGTTATAATGTTCATCGATTTCATCATCTTTCTTTAGAATTGCCAGCTAGACTTTGACTCTTCACGATGGATATGTTGCGCATTACGCTTTTGAAATGAGGTGGTCGTTGTTCGATGGTCATGGAGCGGGTAATCTCCCTCATGACTATCACATAAAATCTTTCTAACCATGAGTACGCTCATTTCCATTATGTTTGCATCGGACCTAGTCCAGCTTTCATAGAGACTTCAAGTGGTTACTAGTATTCGGGGATTCTTATCAAGAATTGTGACTATCCTTGCAAGTGTGAAAAAGAAAGAACATGTGTTAATTGCGGTGTCTTTGACCGTTTACATATAACATCAAGATATCCTGGATGTTTACTTCCTGTTTGGCATTACCCGGTTTATGGTTTGGATTGTAACCATTCAAATGTTACTTTTTCCTTAGTTAGGGACACTTGTTTATTTCTTTTCCATTAATTTTTTTTTTCTGTTACAGAGATTCTTCTTGCGCCTCTCATCCCGTTTCCACTCCCTGGTAGGACTGATAATTTTTCCCTTTGTTGTGTTCCGTCTTTGGTGTTTGTCCTCGTCTTGGTGATAATTTATGGGTTCAATGAAGTCTTGCCGTCATTGCATCGTTTCTCATTGTGTTTTAATGTATGTTTATTGTAGTTTGGATGTCTTAGGTGAGTTGCATAAGTAAGTCTGTAATTCTTTATTTTCTTTTGCTTTTTATTATTGTAATGATTTTTTAATTTTGCTGATTTTTTTTAAAATTTTGCCGATTATTCTTTTTCTACTTTATGCAGACTGTGTGTTCAATTTGCCAGTTTTTGTCTTCTCTTTAATTTACTATTTCGAATGCCAGTGTATTTGGCCTGGAAATTTGTTTGTCGGCACAGCTTTGTTTAGCAAACAGTGACTTCTTTGCAATCGTTCAGCGCAGTGGTGGTTTGCATTATAAAGTGGAATATCTTTGGCTAAATCCGCCCA
Source organism: Rhysida immarginata (assembly GCA_023313115.1). NCBI lineage: Eukaryota > Metazoa > Arthropoda > Chilopoda > Scolopendromorpha > Scolopendridae > Rhysida > Rhysida immarginata. The sequence goes on from JAHWFO010049821.1 coordinate 62,035, forward strand.
TGGTTTTAAGCGTCGGTCTGCCAGACTTACTTTAGTTTGGGTTTTTATTTATTAAGATTTCAAGAGATTAATCTTAAACCTACAATTGATTTCTTTTTTTTTTTACCTTTTTATTTCCAATTATCTGACTAAGCACAAATGTCTTACATTTGAACCATTTTCTTCTTGCCAGTCTAGTAGTGCTTTCGGACGTAGTGCGTTCATCCTTACCTTCACCTGAAGCAAGTTATTCGTTATCAGCCTCTTCTGTGGACTTCTTTGGCTTCACTCTTCGCAGGAAATCCAAGCCCATCAACTATGCAATAGGTATAATCCCAACAATGGTTCATTACTAGCGTTCATTCAGCATTCAACAGCTTGCTACTATCTTTTGTTGCTTCCCTTTTATTTCATTGAAAAAAAAAGAAAATCAGTAATGAAAGGAATATTTAAATTGGACTTCTTATCGACATTCTTTTTAGAAACATAAGCTTGGAACGGTATTTCTAAGTTTATGTTTTATGCTTATTCATGATAAGGGTAAGTTTTTACCTCAGCACTTTGTGGATTGGGTGGTTTACTTTGGCTTACGTACAGGGGTTATTTATAGTTAATATTTAATGTGCTAATTCTTTGTTCATTTTAACGGGTGTACTTGGTAGCATTATAAACCTCAATCTACTATTAAGTCTATTACTACTCATTTACTTTTCTCTGGATAAGGGAGGAGTTTTTCTATTTCCCTGGGATTTGCCTGCACGTGTCGAAATCTAGTAATGTTTCTGCACGCGACAGTATATATATATAGTGCTACATTGAATTGTGTTGAATGGCGAAATAAGTCGACAAATACATATTTGGTGTTATATTGTTTAAGTAGAATTAAGTTTTACTTACATTTAAGCTGGATAATAGTTTCATCTTACATCTTAGCATATCAATTATCGTGTTCGTTTCATAACTTTATTTAGTTAAATAAATACATTTATTTTCGTTACTTTATCTGCCTTCTGTACAGTGTATTCTTCCACTGCATAAACATATGCACTTAACCGGGAAACCGTCGAACGGGCTCAACTACATTCCCAGGGACTCCAGCCACCCGTGGAACCAGAAGACTGTCACCTTATTTCAATGCTAGACAGGGCTCTCAACATTCCATTGAGTTAAGAACGATTCCAGAAAGACATCAACCTTATCAAGAACATCGCGACCAGAAACAGATACAACAATCGCACCATTGTGGATTTATTCAGAAAAAGGGAAATTCAAGAAGTTCATTAACGACATCACAACGCTTGGCAGACACAAAAACAAGGAAAGTATGATTTCTTTACCCTACAATAAGCATCTTGTCAGAGGACTCAGCTCAGCACTTAAATCTTGTGGCCTTTCCATTTGTTTAAGTAACCCGAACAAAATTAAGGACTTCCTATCAAACCCAAAGGACAAAATCCCCACGTTACTAAAATCAGGAATCTACGAAGTCAAATGTGCGCAATGTGACAAGGTTATTCGAGGTCAAACGACGCGCAATATTAAAACCAGATATAAAGAACACTTGGCACACAGAAAATAAATCAGTTAGCAGTTGCTAAGCACTCCATCGATACTGGCCACGACTTCCCTATTACTAATGTAAAAATGATAGCTTCAATAAACAAGAAACACCTTCTGGACCCTTTTGAAAGCATTGCAATACATCGGTTAGATAAAAGATCGATTCCTAACTTAGATATGGGCCCAATTAGCGTTACCTTGTTAATTAAATGGATGGCCAGAATGACCAACCAATCAACATGAAAGAACACTTTCTTTCGCAGTTTGAACGGGATTGGTCAACGTTCCTTATAAGTACCCTTAGGCGTTTCTATACATGCAGTTCTCTCATCGATACCGACTAGAGGGGCTCCTGGACTGCTGAACAATGGTAGCAATCGCTTCCAAAAAGGTCTTACAGGTTTTATTTTTCCTATTTGTTGTGGCGAAAGAGTTATTTATTTCTACTTACATTACATTTATCCACATAAGTTTTAATTTTTACTTAACCTGGTGGTGTTAGCAAGATTTACTAGTAGTTCACCTAAGTGGTCTTAATTTTTAATTGCCGAGCGTTCCGTGATATAAGTTCCAACTTTCAGCTCCATTTTTTTTGACAACATTGCTCCGTTCCTAAATAAATATTATGAAATTACATTAAAGTATTCTACTTTTTTTCTCAAACAAAACATCCTATATATGAACAGTTATACAAAATTACCCTTAAAAAACTTGAATGTTTCCCCTCTGTACAATGTGTCTCCCTAAATCTGTAGTCTGGTGCTTCTTTGTTGATGCATGATCCTGTAGATCTTTTTTTCGGCTCAGAGTGTTACTTTGCATGCTTTACAAAAAGCATGTACAGTATCACCAGGCACTGACGCTAACCAACCTTAAAAGCAAAATTACTGTTAATTAGCAAACTCCGCTTAGAAGAACTCTGGATAAAAGAGCTCTCAGTCATAAATACATTAAATAATAGATAAGTAATAAAAATAGAAGAAAACAAAAATAACAAATAAAAAGCTGACGTTTCAGATAGAGGCTATAGTTTGTCAAAGCAAGAAGGATAGTACTGTAAATCAAAGAGAATATTAGAGAACTACCCTGAAGTCGACAATCGGCACTCGAACAGTGACGTGTACATTTGTTCAGGTTGGACGTAAGCAGTGCCCACACGTTTCTCACCCTTCCGGAATAAATTCCACATGAAATACACTGAAATAGGCAAGAAGCCGGACTAACCCAAAGAGGTCTTCCACGTTTTGAAAAAACAAAAAATTAGATCGACAAAAAAATAATAAGGGGTGTTGCACAGCATTATTTATTGGGTGAATTAGCAATTAGAAACCCGTCTTGTGTAACTGCTTTTGATTGGCTTGTAAGCGTGTAAACCTGGTGACTGTAATGGGTGTTTGAATTTTTCTCATTAACCAATCTTTACAAGTTTCCTCCTTTAAAGCACGATGAAAAACCTTCAGTTTTACCTTCAAAATATTTTCGGAATTTCTAACCTTCAAAAATCCCCAGATAATCTAAAAGTAAAAATTTCGGTTTTGGAAGGAAATTCTCCAACCTAGCAACACTGAGGCTCATCCACAGAGAACTATTTTACATGTTCACCCTTCCCAGAGCCAGTGAGAACATTTTACATGTCTACCCTTCCCAGATAAGATGAGTGGCTTTTCTAAGCTTTTTTGTAATGAACATGGTTAGATTTAATCTCCATTTAGCAAACCATTTCTCACACTGATGTAAAGCTTTATGTAACTCAGATATAACGTGAGCAGGTATAAAGGTGCACTTTGTAAAAGTTGGGAAATCCTGAACAAAAAGGTTGAACAACGTAAGGCCCAGGATAGAGCCTTGGGGGATGCCAGCATTGATGTCACAAGGGTTAGACATGGAGCAGCCAACCTTGACACGAAAAGTCCTTTCTGACATAAAGGAATTAATGAAAGCAGTCAGATCGTCAGGAAAACTACAAGTAATCATTTTGTATCTCAGGCCATTATGCCAGACCTGATCAAAATCTTTCCGGATATCTAAAGAGATAAGACCACCGCATTGAGCGCAATATGGAGGAGTGTTTAGATCAGCAACAAGCCTTCAGATTCGGAGTTGGCAGGAGTGACCTGGGCGAAAACCGAATTGCACCTCACGAAAAGATTGTTGGCCTCACAGAAAGCGTTAAACCTGTTTAGAATGACGCGTTCAAGAACCTTTGATATCGTAGGTAATAAGCTGATGGGTCTGTGGCTGACTGCGAGAGCAGGGTTAGACCAGGTTTTGGTATCGTAACGATGACGGACTCCTACTACTTGTCAGGTAAGTATCCATGTCTTCAGCAGTCATTTATGACCCTGGTAATAATCGAGATAGCATTAGGAGGCAAGTTATTGAGGGCACTGTTTGTGATAGAATCGATACCTGCTGCTGTCCTGGTTTTAAAACACTTTATGATGTCAGAGATTTACTTAATGCTAATAGTTTCCACAAGGGTAGGAACTCGCTGAGTTAGCCCATAGGAGATACACACCTAGTTAACAAGTCGAGTATTTGAGCGACTATCAGGGTTTTCTTCACAAGGCGTGGTAAATTGCTTTTCCAGGGAGTCGGCAATCAGTTGGGCCTTATCACGATCACTGGTGACAACATCGCCATCTGAAGTAATCACATAGCACTATAACTATAGCCAATCATATAGCAATACAACATGACAGAAACTAAACCATCGAACCGATCTTAAGATCGCTTGGCATAGCTAAGAACGATCCCAGCGATCCTAGCAAAAGATCGGTTTGGATCGATCCCATCGTTCCAGTATCGCCCACCCCTAGTTGGAGCTGAGCTTATTGGATGTTGATCGGTTGCAAAATCAGGTGCTTGTACTAAAGTCAAGGCAGATTAGAATGGTTCTGTCACGTCTGAATGAAAATAGGGTAGCAGGTATACGCTTGGGATGTGCTCATCGCGTGCTCCCTCCTGACAATAATAAGCGATAGTGGCTTACAGCAGTATCGTTGAATTCTCTGCCTACTGCCTCGAATAGCAGTGTTCGAATTCGATATGGATAGACATTTTTTTGTTCATTATCGCGTTTTTGATTTCGTTTCAGTTTATAACAGTGTATATAAAGAACACCATAAACAGATTAAAATTTTTTCATCCAAGTGTGCAATTTGATCTGTTTATTTGAGGGTTTAAAAAGCTTTTCATGTTAATTGTCATGTCATCTTTTATTCTATATTTTAGTTTTTAATAAAATATACACTAATTCATATCACCGTTACTTTTACAAAAATCCTGTTTTGTTCAAATCATTTAATATTCTTTACTATTGAAATATACTATCCTATATATTAATACGCAAAGCATTTTTTGTAACAGCAAAATGTGCACTTCTGCGCATGCGCATCTGAAGCCAACAAAGAAGGTTTATGACAATCCAGAAGCCAGGGATTGTTGTAATGAGACAATATTCAATCATTGTTTTGAATTAAATAAACTGAAGATTTGCAGAAAGAAACTGCCTTGATCATATTATGACGTTTCCTTGTAACTACTGAAAAACTCTGAAAATGTTATGTTAAATGTTATATCGTTAGAAAGAACTTTAAAAACTGATAATTTTATCCGCTGACACTTTATGTCTCAGTTTAATATTTTCAGAGAAATTTAGTTTAAAGCTATTTTGATTTTATATATTTACTGTAATTTTCGGCAGTAATTCCGCAGCGGCTGATATGCCGCAGCAGCAAAAATTTAACATAAATGTAAAATCTCTGACATTAACGCCCCCCGCCCCCATCACACACGGACTCAGTAATTTAAAACAGTTTTCTTATATGCTTCAATAAAAATAAAACGCATTTGAGTGGGGAAAATTTTTTAATTTCGTACGTATAATATATTTCTGCATACATTTCCTGCAGCGCCGAATACATTTTTCGTCTAGTCCTAACTGCCTTGCTGCTGCACGATTGCTCTTAGGCCTTTTCAATCTTGGCTGTTAGTTTAAAAGCTGCTGTATAGCTTACACGTCGCTTTGGCGAATTTGAAACATACTCTGCTCATGGTGAAGATATACAAGGTGATTATAATTAAAGTCCCTTTGTAAAAATGCTATAAAAA
>JAHWFO010049822.1:0-28698 GCA_023313115.1 Rhysida immarginata
CGGACGACAATGCCCGTCCACACAAGGTGAATGGTATCGGGTGTTCTTGAGAGTGAGGATATCGGCAATACTCACTAGTAAGGGTCTCACATTTCAAACCGGTGACAAGCAAGCAACATTTTTCTTTAGTCACTCATTGATGCTTCATGGTACCTCTTAGACTGCGTTAACTCTATCTATTCATTCACTGTTATTTGTGAGCCTTAACATAAGAAAGTAGGTTAATTGCCTCAGGTAAACGGTGGGGTCGGATGGCGTTAAACAGTTTAGTAAATCATGGCCGTATCCAGAATTATTTTTTCCTGTGTAGGGGGTGGCATGTAACCGATTTGGTTGACACGGTGACAAATTTGGGGGGGGGAGGGGGGAAGCCATGCTAATGTGCTTTTCACCTCGTTTGGCCATGAGAGGATGTCCCCCCCCTTTCTTTTGTTTGCAAACTATAGTTTCTGTGTTTTTCAAATCGATGCACAAACTTCTCAGGGTGATAGGTGATACATACTGAACATTTTTAACCACAGAATGGATGGTTCAAAATATGTTATCACCTATCAAGTTTGTGCACAGAGTTCAAAAACATCCTGTATTTATACATGCAGTTTGTTACAATAAAATTAGTTTTTATTTAAAAGTACATAATCCATTTAAAAATACATTAAATGTTGGAATCAAAAATTTTAAGAATTTTTTTTTTATTTCAATTTTTATTTAATCTCGATTAATTATTTATCAAGATGCTGGGTACAAGAAAATCTAAAAACAACCCAGTTGGGTGAAGAGAATAAACAATGCTAAATTATGTAAATAAATAGAACAAATTCTAAATGTTTAAAAACAGATAAAGTAGTAGTTCTAAATAATAAAACTTTAACTCAAAAGGATGAAGAAAAGACGACCAATTTTTTGGAAATTTCACAAATTCCTGCTAACAATTTGTATTTCTGGCAACTTATACAGAAATTTAATTAAATATTATTCTATAGCGATTTACAGTGAATCATTATAATCATTATCTACAATTATTTCACTTAAGACTCGAAAATATTCTAATGAATTGGAAATCAATGAAAACAGGTAAAATGTTATTTATGAGGTCTTTTAATTAAGGAGGAATTGACATACAGGATTTTTCATGAACACATCATTTGTTAATGTCAGAAATAATTTTCTCTACACTTTATTTATTGTTTTTGCCAATGACATGGAATGAATAGGTTTTATTCTCACTCCTTTTACATATGCTGATACTTCATCAATAATTTGAAGTAATTTTATGCAGTTATCCTTCTTTATATAAATCCTTCCTATCTTCTAATTGTTGCTAGTTGAGAGAAAATTTTTCTCCTGTTTATAAATGTAAAAGAATTTTTTAATAGTATCCAGATGAACTTGCTTCGTTTATGGACTTTCATGTGTTGAAGATTATGATATATATGCTGGGAAATTAGGTGATTGCGATGGAATGGTCCATAACATAAAACAGCTAAGTTAATAAATTGTTTTTTAATGCAAACCACCTTTATATTATTACTTGTATTTTTACTGGGTTTTTTTTGTTTTTTTTTAATAGCGTCTTTAATCTTTAAGACAATCGAGCTGTATATTTTAGATTGATAAAAAAATATTTCTACTTACTGGAACATGAAAAGAATTATTATGGGACAATGCGGTCGTGTGAAATGAATCGATTAAAATTAAGGAAAAGAATAAATTAAGGCAAAAAATAAAGCCTCAAAAAACGAAACAGCCTTTTAAAATAAGGCCACTCAGTCAAATTATTATAAAGTGCAAGTTGACGGCGATGCAATTTTATGAGTTAAGAATTTCACTTGTTTCCATTTTACAATACGTTTTTAATCTGTACATTATATATAAACACATATTACTAAACAGTTTTTATGTTATCTAAAGATGAATATGATCAGCCACTTCAATTTCAATAAGGAAATGTATACTAAAAGCAACGATACTATTGCTCGGCGAGGATGTGTCATCGGATGTGCACATCGCCATGTTTGATCAGCTTCGCCTAGCATCGACCGAGCCAAGAGCAAGGGCTGCTTCGTGGCGGCCCGGTCGAGAATCAGAGAGATTTGGAAATCATGATCGTTTCCGGTCGCGACTTGGGCGTGAGTCGCTGGAACGAGGTTATACTCGGAAGCCTCGGCTAGGACATTGGTGACCGGTGAATAAACATAATGCTTAATAATAATGATAATAATAACCAATAAACATTTCTGTAAATATTTGCATTTCTGATCTTGCCTTAGAAAGCTTCGAAGGGTCATTTTCTTGGGGGTGTTAAGCTTGTTGGAGATTCTGCATAACATATTCTATGATAACATGCAATACTGGTTTTGAAAAAAAAAAAATTGTTAAAAAAAAATTTAAAACGGGCTAGCCAAAAAATGAAATAAACTAACCTATAAAATACTTTACCGTGAAATTGTAACATTGGGAGTGAAATCTTTTTTTTCATCGATCGTCTTTCGGAAACGAAAACGCGTTGACTGTCAGCCCATTTACATAATTGCTATTACAATTCCTCATGCAATACTTGCAAAGCAAGCTTTCATTTATATTTCGGTTCAGTCAAGTAAAGTACAAAGTTGTAAAGATGCAATAAACGCTACAAGTTTCTCCTCGCACAGATCAGCTCTACTTGAAAGCCCCGCCAAGGCGAAGCATCATGGCCGCCGGTAGTGACGTCGACGGCGCTGCTCCACGACCGGGTTGTCCCATAATACAATGACGCTTAGACCAGCCAAGCCCAAATTGAGGCCGCCTGGTCGAATTCGGTCGGACTTCTTGGACACACCCTAAGTTATTTAATTTAGCGCCGAGTCTGCTTATCCTTCTCAATTGGACAGCTTAGCACGCTGCTATACGATGAGAATTTTCGTTTGTTCAACCATTTTGGACGAGCTTCCAGCTTCGGATGGTCTTCAGAGATATTAATGTTCCATGGTTGCGGTTATTGAGGCGGGTTTTCTCCTCTCTCTCCAGCCGAAACATCGTTAGTAAACTTCACTCTGGTTTGCCTTGGATCAGCATACAACAGGTTGGTTAACCATTTTTCAGTTACTTTTGCCGATTCTAAGGAAACGGAATTAAGGCCGTAGTGAACGAGCTATTGCATGAGTACCCGATATCGTCAGTTGTCGTTTTCTGTCGACATTTTCGTTCGTGCGTCATTATGCGACTCTCTGAATATTCAAGTTAATGGCTGATAATTTAATCAAAGTCCGCTCCGTTTGTATTAACTGTATTAACTATTTCTCCAGTTTCTTTTGACAGAACGAGATTTGAGTTACGCCGTTCTACATGTGTTCAAGGACCAGCTCACAGCAGTCACAAGCTAGTTTTCCAGAAGAATAAAATATTTTCATCATGAATCTCGACTCTTTCATGCGCAGTCCAATTCAAAATCCGCCAAGCCATAGATGAGACGTTGGCAGTTTCTTATCAAGATTTCGAACGTTGAACTTAATTTCTTTAAGCCTTAACTTTGAAATTCCCTACTTATTTTATTATTTTTGGTGTTACTATGAGAATTAATTGAGCCCTTCTTTAGAATTACTGTTATTGTTTTTTTTTTATCACTATCTTGTGTCAATTCTTTCTCAGGACCTCTTTTCCGTCTGTGTATCCATTTTCGTCCATGCTCCATGGGAACTCGCTCCGCAAACTTGTCCGTCGTATCAAGCCTTGAAACCTAATCCCGCCTTGTGCATTCCCCCTGTCTAGTTTCCTGTGTATCTTATTGTCTGTACGTTTTAATCTTTAATTGCATCTTTGCGTTTCTCATTTCCTTCTGTTTTCCTCGAGGTACCTGGTATTTTTGCTTAATTAATCTTTTCTTGCCTTTATTTTTTTTATTTATATTTATTTTTCTTTTGTTTTCAACTATTTCATTATCATTCTTTTTTTTCAAACTAGAATTTTTTTTTTCACTTCCAAATATACAGTATATTAGTAATGTCCCGCTTCCCAATCAGCTAATTTTCCCCAAGACGTCCTAGGACTTAATAGAGTTTCGGACTGCGTCGTGAACGGATTCCCTTAGATTCACCTTTGCCTAAGAGGAGGCTGCGCTACAACCAAGTTACTTCTATGAACATATCTTGCTGTTCGTCGGATAACGTTTCGTCGACCGATTCGTTCGTCTCATCTTTAGACCGTCTTCACCATTACAATTACCTTTCTGATTTGTGAATGCTGTTCCTCTTTAACAGTTTGGGAAAAAATCTTTAATCTTTGGAATTACCCTTTTTTTGTAATAAAGGAAAATATTTGTTTGGAACTTGTTAGTTCTTTCTCATTAATCCTTGTATATTTACAGCAAGGTTTTATTTTTGCATTATTTCCAGGGAATTTAGGGGTTGTTAGCAATTTACGTAATAATACTTTGCCCATTAAAAGGTTGTTTCTGTATTTTACCTATTTAAAAATAAACTTATTTCGCCACTTAGTTAATTTGTAAAAAGTTTTATTATTCATGATTTCAGGGGTCTGTTTACTAAGCGGTTTTGGTACGGTTCTAACTTCAAAAGGGATGGGTTAATTATTTGGAGGAGGCACGGCTTCCATTAAATAAAGGCTGGGCGTGTTGGAAATTGAGGTTTCAATTTCTACCACGCTACAGTACGTTTTTTTCCAAACAAATAGTTTTTCCTTTATTAATTACGCATTATTTCTTTTTGTCTCCCTCCTCACGCAGGTTTGACCGTCTAGCTAAGGATATGGCCATGGAAAAGTGGGCAGTCGCCCTCGACTGGTTGGAACATTTGTTAGAGGCGATGCGCTATGCAGAAGATGACAGGAAATTGGAGGCGCTATACGATGCGGGCCTACTCGGATATAATAAGGGTCATGATATATACATGAATATCTATGGGAAGTGGAAAAAAGGCGAAGCTCTTGCAGAACCAAACGAACACCCTGTTTCGTATATGGCCGACATTGGTCGACTCAAAATGGTCAGTTTGGATGTCCGTCGTACGAGACGAGTGCGGTAACTGGGGAAAAACTGAAACAAAAGTTGAAGGAAATCCTTGGAAACGCGGGTTGGCAAGTTAAAATGGAAATCAGGTTATATAATACTAAACAACGCGAGGATGAATCTTTTATGACCTTTTGGTGCAAACTGTACGAATACAATCGGATGTGTGGCTCTTCTCTAGACGAGAAACAACTGTTGGACTTAGCTCGAACCAACGCTAAACCAGATTTACAGGAATATTTGACCTCTACGCGGTGTAAGAACACACCCGAGCTTATACGTGAAGCCCGACGCGTAGAGAACCTGAGGGAAGGTGGGACGGAACCTCAGCATAAGTCAAATTCAAAGGCAAAGGGTAGAAAGAGCAAAAAGCATACCACGTTAATACGTGTAAGGTAGAGGTCATAGGAAATAGTTCAGGTCAAGAGGATTTTAAATCGAAAAAAGGGCAGTTGAGAACTAATTAAAATCGAAATCGATGAGTTCGATGGAGCGTGACCTGATCGATCTGGGGCGCGAAAGTCCGAGGCGCGACTTCATTAAGGATAAAAGGGAAAATGGAGAACCTGTCGTAACGGAAGGTGGTATGACCGTTCAGACTTAGGCTTCCATCATGAACCTTTTGGCACCTCGAGTTAGGCTCCTCGAAACAAGTACATCGCTTTATGGTAGATTCGGGATCCAACGTTTCGTTGCTTAATGAAGAGTGGGCAGAGCGCATGAAATATCATCCTAAGCGTAGGGACCCTCGTAATATCACTGTGGCAAATGGTAATACTGTGATGCTCGAAATAAGATTTCTCTCGCCACATTTTTTGTTTTTGCATTTTCTTTTGATTTTCAGCCAATTTAATATTTAAGTTATTTTGACTTAGTTTTTTTTAGTCTATTTTGTTTTAGCCCGGGCAGTATTATCCATTTTTTTTATATTGTATCATTTTATTCGTAATTTTTTTTTTTGGCTGTCGGTCAAAATTTTTTTTTTTTTTACCTCAAAATATTTTGAAGAAATAATAACTTTTGGGCATTTTTCTGAGTAATTATATAATTGTATTTTTCTCTAAGGGTTATCTTTGATTATCCCAGCTTATGATAAAACCCAGAGCTCTGTATTCTGAGCAAATTTATCTTTAAGATGTAATTTTTTTTTGTATCACATTTCATTCCGATTGCTTAATGTGTAAGCCCCGTGTTTATCAGCAGAGAAACGGACATTCTTTGAAAACCTGGACTTTTACCTGTGCTCGTCCTTGCCTGCGGTGGTTGCTGGGGACTTCAATTGCCATCCGGATGAGAACAACTTCTTTTCGTCTAGATGTGTCTACCAGTTGTGCCAGCGGAATGCACTTTTCGTTCAGTGGGCGTCTTCTTCCAATTCCAACCAGTGGGTCGACTTTTCACCAAGGGCCCTCTGTGTCTTCAAGGTTGAACCTTTTTCTAGTAGACGCCACTTTCGATGGTGCTCCTGGTTCCATGGAGGTCATTCCATGCTCCTTTTCTGACCACAGTGCCATCAAGTGGTCTTGGAACCCTCCATTCCCTGCCTCCTCTGCAGGCTCTGCTTCGAACAATTGGTTTCTGAACGTTTCTCTGCTTGACAACGATAAATACAAGGGAATGTTCGTTCGGTTTGTGGGAAGACATCTTCACAACCTGCCTCCGTCACTAGCTTCGTGGCTTTCCTTTAAATCAGAGCTCCGTCGTTTTTTCAGAAAGATTGGGTTGGACGCCGCTAGACGCAATCGGCGCCATCTCCTCATGCTGCAAGAAATTCTGCGCCTCCTCCGCTGTTCCATCCCGAAGGGGGCATATGCTGATGACATCCGCCAGGTGAAGAGCGAGATCGACGCTCTAATGATCCGCAGGGCCGCCGGCGCAGCTCTCAGGGCCAAACTGTCCTGGGCGTCTGACGTCCAGAATATGTCGTCAGCTGCGTTCGCAGAGGAGAAGCGTCGCGCCAATAAGAGGTGTCATCGTTTGGTGGTGGAGAATGAGACAGTGGAAACGGACTCTGACATCTTGTCTGCTTTCCACTCTCATTTTTCATCATTTTTTGGCCACCCAGTCTTTCCATCCGACGCCACGACGAAGTGGATCGAGGCACTTAGACCTCTCACTGCTGACGCTGACCTGTCAATTACCCGTCCCTTTTCCGAAGATGATGTCAAGAAGTTTCTGTCGATGGATGGCCGTCATCAGTCCAGCCCTGGATTAGACGGCATCCCGTACTCGTTCTTCAATGCGACTTGGAAACTTCTTGGGCCTTTCCTGGTGCAAGTGTTCAATTCGATCCTCAAGGACCCTTCCTCCATTACGTCGGACTTTACCGCGGGGAGAATCATCTTGCTCCCCAAGGTACCGGATCCTGAACTTGTCACCCAGTGGAGGCCTATTACTCTACTCAACACGGAGTATAAGGTCTTCACTGGTGTGCTCCAACAACGGCTCAAATGCTTCGCCGACGAGTTCTTCGATCCGGGACAATCCTGCTCCATTCCATCTCGCAGGATGTCCGACAACCTCATTACCATCAAGTGTGTTATGGAGGAAGCGTGTGTGCGCCGTCAGACTCTTGCCGTGCTAAGTCTTGACCAGGAAAAGGCCTTCGACAAGGTGAATCACGAGTTTCTTTTCCGAGTGTTTCACCATCTTCATCTTCGGAAATTTGCTACGATTATCTCAGCACTGTATGCTTCTGCCACATCATGCGTGGCGATTAATGGCTCCAATTCGCCTACTTTCGAACTGTCCAAAGGCGTCAGACAGGGGTGTCCCATCTCTCCCCTGTTATATATATTCTATTTGGAGCCACTTTTACAATATCTTAATCGCCACCCAGATGTCCGGGGGTAAGATTTGCCAGCCGCTTCCATCAACATCCGTACGATGTAGTGTTATTTGCATCTGATCCGTATTCCCTGGGCATCTATAAAGATTCCTTCAATCTCTTTAGCACTTCGACGGGAAGTTCCATCAATCTCGTCAAGTCTAAAGGCATTGCTATTGGGAAGTGGACAGTGGACTATCTTCGATCCTTCCCAATAACATGGTGTGAGCAAATTACAGTGCTGGGATATGTTTTCACCTTTTCACCTAATATGGACTCTCGTCACTGGCAGCTGGTAATTGATAAATGCATCGCTGGCCTTGGCAAGAACTTTCGTTTCACCACCTCGATGTTTGCCAAGGCGAGGTTCGTCCAGTCGCACGTCCTACCGATCTTGACGTCTAAGTGCCTGTTTGCTTTGCCTTCTCCATCTCATTTAAAGAAGGTGCGTAGTGCGATAGTTGACTGTGTGTGGGGTTATTCAGCAGCCCGTCATCCCATCCGTTCGGAGCTGCTGTTTATCCCCTTCGATGGGGGGGGGGGGGATTGGGCTTGCCAAACATCCGACGATACCTCATCGCGGCCAGAATGGCCGCCTTGATTCGTGCCTTCCTCCTTTCTCCCCCCATCTGGGCCAACTCCTTCTTTCTGCATCTGCGCTTCTTCTTGAAAGTGAACAGGCTACCTTTTCCGTCCACGCTCCCAGTGACGATCATTTCACGTTCGCCGGAATTTTACCATCTAGTCTGGCGCCATTTGTCATCTTTCCTGTCTGGCCTTCGACAGCCTGACCCGCAGGACTGGGGAAACCTTCGTCTGTCTTGGTTCTTCCAGCAGTCTGACCAGGGTGCGACTTCTGACATCGTACGGTGGCACCCTGCATATCCATGGTCAGCCATCTTGAAGTCCGTCAAGTCTCTCGCCTTTGAGAAGGCGGTCTTCAACTTTCAATGGCGCTTGCTGCACCATGGGTTCTACTCTCTCCAATGTCTACATCGCTGGGGAGTGGTCAGATCTGCGGGTTGCTTGAGACAATTCCTCATGTTTTCTACGAGTGCCCGTTTGCTCAGTCCATTTGGGATCGCCTCTCTCGTCACTATCTTCTGACTGACTTTACCTACCAGTCAGTGCGATTTCTGATGGACTGCTCCACCGGTTCTGCGTACAAGCTGGACCAGCCATTTCCATCGCCTTTATGAACAGAGAGCTTTGGCTGGACCAGCCACTTCCATCGCCTTTATGAACAGAGAGCTTTGGCTGGCCCATCAGCAGCGATCTGCTGGTGTTCATCAGCCAGCCTGAGTCATCTGGAGGAAGGGCGCCATCCATCTCAGGTCCTTCCTTCATCTTGAATGGCATCGGCTTGGCCCAGCTACGTTCCGGAGACGCTATTCATCATCTCAGCGTCTCTGTAAGGTCATCGAAGGGGATACGAATACCATCTCGTACCTCTTCACCTTTCCCCTCGACATCGATGACCCACCGGTGGGCGGACGGGCTTCTTTTTGAGGCGTTTGAATAGGAGGTGCAGCCCTTGAGGGCACCCTGCAGCATGCGCGCCTGGGCACCCTGCAGCATGCGCGCCTGGGCACCCTGCCTGCTTTATGAACTAAGGGTGCTCCTCTGGAGCCATAACATCGGCTCCAGTTCCAACAGCGATTTTGCTATTCCATCTATATGCCACTTCTGTGTATTTCTTCATAACCTGATATCCATTTGATTATCATCCAAAGATGTATTTGTGAAATAGCCTTTCCACAGTATCAGGAAATGTAAGCAATCTTTCCATATTCATCCTTACCCACCAGTTCTGTTGAGATGGACATTATTCCATAGATTGTGATTCAGGTTGTTCTGGCTTCCCAGACAAAGTCTTCTCCAGAAGTCATTTTAATCCACTTTTCACCATGCTAATTCTTTACACTGTCGTGAGCACATCATGCTGTTAGGGACTCTTAGTTAATTGTGATCCGGACATTTAACCTTTCCAAATTTATTTAACTGTAAAATTTTTTATTTTTTCTTCTACCTTCAGTCCTGGCCAATATGTAATTTTAAATTTATCTTTCAATATTTTTTTTGGGGGGGGGGGGGTTAATTTTTAACTTTTAGTGTCCCTTTATGTAATTTGCATCCATTATGTAGTCAAAGTTGAGTAGTCAAATATATTAAATTTTTTTTATGAGTCTATAACGTTTAGCAGAGAAGATAATTTCTCTGGTCTTTTGTTGGTGATTGAATCAATTTGCAAGTTGTTTTACTTTAACAACTTCTTGATAACTTCTGAGTAACTTTACTTTAGCCCGCCTAGCTCAGTCCTGCATTAAATATTTAATGTTTAATTTTCACTTTGTGCTGGCCACACAAATTATTCTATAGTTTTCTCTTCCCATACATTATTGTATGTTTTCCTGTCTATTTGACAGTTTCTTTATTATTGAAATAACTTGATTTGATTCAAGCACTTATGACTTATTTATGTTTAGTTTTCAATAACACTATTGAGCAATTCTTTATTTTACAATGTCTCTGATGGAAAATGATACTTATGAGATCCTTTGTGAATATTAAAACTGAAATTTTTATAATTTTTACTTTGTCCACTGCCTCTGTTTTCTCTCAATTTGCAACCACACTTATTTAATTCCTCACAGCCAAGGTTTGATAAGTTTTAACTTAAGGTAATGGTTAAATAAAAAAAGAAATATACACAACGCAATGTCTGATTCAAATGATGTTTGAATCATAAATCCACTATACAGCACTTTAGTAGTTGAACTTTTTGTGCTAATAAAGCATCTTAAGTAACTTAACTTGTCTTTATTTAATTCAATTAAATTTTAATTGAAATAAAAATTAAATTCTTATATATTAAAACTAAGTTGGTAATTAATTTTCTTTTTGTCTTAACTTTAACTTAGACGAATCAAATAGCCTGTTTCAATGCTGTATACTATAGAACTTAAATCGCAGTAACACGACAATACCATGCAATTATCGCGTGTAGTCGTGATGGAAGTGGATAATATTAACTGAGTGCCCTGCGGTGACGTAACCTTAGCCTTTTGGTTAACCCCAACCTTTCATGCGTAGGTCTGTTGGGACTAGACAGTCTACGCGCGCTAAATGCCACGTTAATAAGTGCCTTTGCCGATGGTTCCGGTGACGTTGGATGGGTCCCATGAAACAGGAATTAAGAGGAAGATCAACATTTTGATTGAAAGAATGAGTAATATTATGGCTCAGATAACAGATAAATTTCCCGGATACGAGCACGTTATAGATACTGGAGACAATGCTCCAGTGAAAGTAAGACCATACTCGCAACCGCACGCAAAAATACCGATATTGAGACAAACCATCCTCGAGATGGAGAAATTAGGAGTGATCAGGCGCACGGAAACGTACTGGTCGCTGCCGTACTTTCTTCTAGAGAAAAAGGGAGGGCAGGAGTATCGATTCGTGCTAGACGCCCGTTCGCTTAACCGCCTCACGAAGCCTATGGTTTACTACCCCTTAGCGATAGAACAAATAGTGCGCAAACTACACCACGCCAAATTTTTTTCGGTGTTGGATCTTAAAGCCGCATACTGGCAGAACGCCCTCGAACGTGCGTCACAGGAAAAAAACATCCTTTATGGCACCAGGGTTGGGCACCTACTGCTTCAGTGGTCCCCTTTGGGATAAAAAATGGAGCGCAGGTGTTCCAATCCATCATCGATCGTGTTTTAGATGCAACCGTCGAACCCTGGAATTTCCACTATATGGATGATATTATAGTGGGAACTCCAGATCTGGATACGCATCTGCGCGTCCTTGACGCAGTGTTGCAGCGGTTGGCCTCTCATAACCTTAAAGTGAACTTCTCGAAATGACGTTTTGTGGTCGAGGAAATTGAATTCCTACGGTACAAGGTAGACCCACAGGGATTGAGGCCAACTTTAAAGAACATGCAGCCGATGGTGTCCTTCCCAGCGCCCAAAAACCTCAACAAGCAAAACGGTTTGTGGGCATGGTACAGTTTTATAAAGGATTTATTCCTGAGCTGAGCCACATCAACCATCCTTTGCGCCAGCTGACGCACAAAAACCAACTCTGGTCGTGGAGTAGCGATTGCCAGAAGGCGTTCGAGGAAATCAAAAAAAGGCTTACCAGTCCTCCGATACTCCGCCAACCTGATTTCTCGGCGCCTTTTGAGATCCACACCGATGCTAGTAAAGTTGCTGTGGCTGGTATGTTGGCGCAGAGACAGGAGGGGTATTAGGAATCATAGGCTATTACAGTCGCGCGCTTACGGACTGAGACGCGGTATACTGCACTGGAGTGGGAATGCTTGGCAGTCTTGGGTACCATCCAAAATTTTCGCCCTTACTTGGAGGGAACTGAGTTCGACGTATATTGCGATTCTCAGGCGGTGACGTGGCATCACAATTTCCGTGACCAAAACAGCAGGATTACGCGGTGGGCTTTAAAACTACAAAGCTTTACGTTCAATGTCAAGCACAAATTAGGGAAATTAAACCATATCCCTGATGCGTTTTCGAGGTGCGCGTACGTAGTACGGGAAAACGAGATAGATACTAATAAGATAGGGGGAAAAGATGGACGTCGCCACGTCCGGAGGCAAAAGAAACCCGCGATACCCGAAGCCCAAGTGGAATCTATTTTGGAGTATTGGCATACTTCAGGACCGCTAGTACACCCCGGAGTAAAAAAAAAGTTATTTTACTTAGGAAAAAGTATCGGTGGAAGAATATGAAAAGGCACATTTCTGAGTATGTCAGAAAATGTTCTGCTTGCCAGAAAGGCAAGTCAGTCAACTACAAAACAGCAAACCCGTTCATACGTAGACAATTAACGACCCCAAATGAATTATGGGCGTTAGATGCGACTGGCCCCCTTCCCCGTACGCGGAAAGGAAATCGCTTCGTTCTCGTGTTAGTAGACGTGTTCACTGGATGGATAGAAGCCATTCCCAGTCGGGAAATATCCAAACGTCCAGTCATAACTCTTTTGGAAAAGGGTATTGCTGAAGTTGGAAAACCCCAACGAGTTCTACAAGATAACGCGACTTATTCAGAGAAAAAAATTAAGGGCTTCTATAAAAAAAAATGGCATAAATGTTGTATACAGCGTTCCTTACACCCCACGTACTAATCCGGCCGAGAAGTTTATTAGATCACTCAGACAAATTACGCATGGCCTTACTTGATCACCCGTCGCAAGAATGGGATGAATTGTTAGAAAAGTGTAAGTTTACACTAAGGGTGGTACCGCACGACGTAACGGGATTTACCCCAGAGTAATTAATGATGGGAACGAATTTTTGGGAAGGACAATCAACCCATGACTATCTGCAAAAACGAGAAGAAAACATACAGAAAGCGGTAGCAAATACGAATAAAACTAACCAAACAAAGCATAAATTACTCGGAAAACCTCAGTTAGTCAAGGGAACTCTGGTTTTAGTAAAAACACCGGTTTTACCCGATTCGGATAGATTTTTAAAATCTTTGAGTCCTTTGTACAGTGGCCCTTTTTTGATAATAGGCCATTATATTTAAGAAGATGAGATAGAAAAAATGACACCCGAGAGTGGCGAGTATCCCATGAAAATGTTAAAATTTATGTTGGAGACTATAAGGTTCCTTGAGGTTCCGCGGAGGACTGACCTGTCTGCTTCTAATTATTTGCTTAACCGGTTAAAGTCCGCGTACTACAGTTTTCTCTTCGAAATTTTTATCAACTCATTTCGAGTCATCCATGTAGGAAAAAAAAAATGTACATCCTAACGAATTAATTTTTTTTTTTTTGTTTCAGAGGGAGGTTGTAGCGTACCGTTTTTTTTTTTGAACTGTTTACGACAGGTTTTTTTTCCTCAAGAGTCTTTTTTACTGACATTCAGTCGCTTATGCTGATGTATATATCTCGTTTTCCTTCATGGTTTAATTTCGCTTTGACGCGGTCGGTTCTCGCTCCAGTGTTTGGGTTGGGCTTCTGGACGATACGAATCGTTCCTAGGTTCCGTGTGTCTTTAAATTCGACCATTTGGTCACTTTTTGCGAGAAACGTTGGTCTACGTCGTGGGAAAACATCACGTACTTCTTAGTTCATGGGAGGTTACTGTGTTCCCCCTCCTAATAAAGGGTTCACTTGACGCGTTGCTTAAAGAATTACTTTCCAGGGTCTATATGGAGTCGGTCTCTTTCCCTCTAGTTCCCGTTCTTCAAGGAAAAGTATACGTACTTTTCGCAACATATTGCCTGGCCAGGTCGCCTTATGACTATTTTTGATTATTCATCCATTTAAGGGACTAAATTACGAGGTTCAAAATATGGCAGTCGACTATACATGACCCGAATTTTATTTTGCGTGAACTAAGAGTCTTACGGAATAAACGTTATGCAACAGGCCATTAGTGTAACCTTTTAAAACTGTTAAAACACTTTAGTTGGAGTTTATATTTTTTCTAATCATTTTGGCATAATTATTTTTTCTCGGCTAAGACATATATATAAAAAAGGGGGACTAGAAAATGCTCAAAAGCTTCAGGTTTAGTTTTAACGCTTCTGCTCTGCATTGTTTCGCTTTTTGATTGCAAAATTTTGCAAAAAGTAAGGGTTGAATTGATAATATTAATATTTTGTGAAGATAGCTTAAAATATTTGGCATTTACTTTTGGGATATTTATTTATTCAATTTTTCCGTAAAATCACAAAACTTATTGCTGTTTTTATCTAAACGAGTTGTTTAAATTACCGTTCCGAAATATCTTGGCTTGTAAGCTATTGTTAAGTTAAATCCCCTTTGTTATGGGAGGTTTTTCTTTTAGAGCGTCGCCTGCCGTTTGATTTTTCTGGAGCTCGAGCCTCTTGAAGATTTCGTGGTGAACAGAAATTCATTGTTTGGGCAGTTGAGGAAAATCGGTCGTCAGCTTCGGATGGGACAACAACACAAGCCGGTCCTATGGATAGAACCGGGCGATTTACTTTTGTCCTTAGCCGGATTCCTTGATGACGATTAATACATAGCCAAAGAACTTCTAATCGAACTTAACATCTGGACAATGAAGTCAACTAAGTTATTGAATTTAACGCAGTCTGCTTATCCTTCTCAATTGGACAGCTTACCACGCTGCTATATGATGAGAATTTTCGTTTGTTCAACCATTTTGGACGAGCTTCCAGCTTCCAGCTTCGGATGGTCTTCAGAGATATTGATGTTCCACGGTTGCAATTATTGAGCCGGGTTTTCTCCTCTCCCCAGCCGAAGAATAAAATATTTTCATCATGAATCTCGAATCCTTCATGCGCAGTCCGATTCAAAATCCGCCAAGCCATAGATGAGACGTTGGCAGTTTATCAAGATTTCGAATGTTGAACTTAATTTCATTAAGCCTTAACTTTGAAATTCCCTACTAATTATTTTTCTTACTATGAGAATTTATTGAGCCCTTCATTAGAATTACTGTTATTGTTTTTTTTTTAATCACTATCTTCTGTCAATTCTCTTTTTCAGGACCTCTTTTCCGTCTGTGTATCCGTTTTCGTCCCTGCTCCATGGGAACTCGCTCCGCAAACTTGTCCTTCGTATCAAGCCTTGAAACCTAATCCCGCCTTGTGCATTCCCCCTGTCTAGTTTCCTGTGTATCTTATTGTCTGTACGTTTTATTCTTTAATTGCATCCTTGCGTTTCTCATTTCCTTCTGTTTTCCTCGAGGTACCTGGTATTTTTGCTTAATCTTTTTTTTATTTATATTTTTTATTTTTGTTTTCAACTATTTCATTCTTTTTTTTCAAACTAGAATTTTTTTTCACTTCCAAATATATATTAGCAATGCCCCGCTTCCCAATCAGCTAATTTTCCCCAAGACGTCCTAGGACTTTATAGAGTTTCGGACTGCGTCGTGAACGGATTCCCTTAGATTCACCTTTGCCTAAGAGGAGGCTGCGTTACAACCAAGTTACTTCTATGAACATATCTTGCTGTTCGTCGGATAACGTTTCGTCGACCGATTCGTTCGTCTCATCTTTAGACCGTCTTAACCATTACAATTACCTTTTTGATTAGTGAATGCTGTTCCTCTTTAACAGTTTGGGAAAAAATCTTTAATCTTTGGAATTACCCTTTTATTGTAATAAAGGAAAATATTTGTTAGGAACTTGTTAGTTCTTTCTCATTAATCCTTGTATATTTACAGCAAGGTTTTATTTTTGCATTATTTCCTCCCAGGGAATTTAGGGGTGATTAGCAATTTACGTAATACTTTGCCCAATAAAAGGTTGTTTCTGTACTTTACCTATTTAAAAATTAAACTTATTTCGCCCATTAGTTAATTTGTAAAAAGTTTTATTCATGATTTCAGGGGTCTGTTTACTAAGCGGTTTTGGTACGGTCCTAACTTGCAAAAGAGAAGGGTTAATTATTTGGAGAAGGCACGGCTTCCTTTAAATAAAAGCTGGGCGTGTTGGAAATTGAGGTTTCAATTTCTAGCACGCTACAACCCATCTGTTCTCTATCATCTCAAAATGGCTAGACCATGTTAGATGAAATTTTTCATGGTAATTCCGATGGACCCTGGGAAGGTTTTAGGTAGGTCATGGTGGAGATATCACACTCTACAATTCGTTACCCCCTCCCTAAGAGTTAATATAGTTAATTATGTTGTGCCACACCAGTAGATGTGTTATGCTTGTAGTGCAACACCAGTTAATGTGTTAACAAATTTTCAATCCCCCTTTCCCCCCCTTAGGGGCTGGTTTTCCTTGTTTTATTTGTTTTAAACCACCCCTGTATTAGAGGAAACAAAACAAAAAAAAATCATTCAAATCGGTCAAGCCGTTTTTGAGTTTTAGCGAAACTAACGAACAGCAATTCATTTTTACTTCTTTGTACTAAGTAAAGGAAGTATTGTAATCGCGAAAAATTTCGGTTTTCAGATTTCAACAGAAATATACATTTTGACCATCCCTGAATCCATTTTGAATATTTTCGGCGTGACTTACGTATGTAAGTATCTGGCATAACTGAATAACTATTAGCTGTGGAATGTTGAAATTTTGTAGGTAGGACTGTTGTACCATCTAGTTGTGCACCTCCCCTTTTCATAGTAATAGACTGGACCAAAAATGTGTATTTGTGGTCTCCACAATAAATTTTCTTACATGTCTATGGAGCTTTGTTTGCGTGGAGCAATTTGTGACGTCAGCGTTTGATTGTTGGACAGCGTATAGTCGTGACCGCCGAGAAAGAAGGCCTTCGCATTGAAACTTAATACATTGTTGGTTGAAATACGAATAACAGTGCACTATGTATGATGATGTAACAATGAATTAAGTTTCAATGCGAAGTCCTTCTCTCTGTGATTTTAATAGTTCTTTCTGTTATCTTTACCGAAGGCATTGTTAAAGTCTTTGTAGACGTGGTCATGTAAACAAAGGCTTCGTTTCCCTTTGCCTATTGTTGCGCTGTGGTTAATTTAAACTTTGTTTCGACGATCGTTTTGTTGTGCTGAATGTTATTTATTTAGATTAGGATAAATGGATTACATCAATGCCCGCGGGGACCGGTATGGTCAAAGACAGACAATACATTATTAAAACAAATAAAATTACAATAAGTTAGTAGAACAAGATAATTACAAACTATACACTGTTCAATGAAAAACTAGACATGTCTAATTAAATTTCCGATTTCAATTGTTAGGTATTGTTGCTAAGTAAAATTAAACAATGTTTAACAATTGAAACTGGCAATTTAACTGGGCACGCCAAGTTTTCTTGCGTTGGACAGAGTATAGTTGTTACAGTGATTAAAATTATTCAAGATGGAACAGCGACACAAAATAAAATTAGGATAATACAATAGTACAAACTTAAGATTGCTAAACCATAAAAAGTTTATGTTAATGTTGATAACAACATCATAGGGTGCAAGGCCGTGAGCCGGCAAGTTGGTCCAACGGGGCAACAAAGCGTGGACACAAGTGCGCACCCAAAAAAAACCCCAAAAACAAAACATTAGGTATTGGCTAAATAACAATAGGACAAACATAAGTATGCTATAACACTGGTCAACACACATTTTGCCTCCAATCATTTAAAAGTCATTTTATGGTAAATTTGTTGCACTGATTCCGAATATGAGATCAGTTTTTTTCAAATTGGCTCTAGTTTTTGAGATATTTAATATAGTTCATTTTCTACGTTTCAACGTGTATATTTATCCAGTAGAACTGCAACTTTGACAAACGTAGGTTTTCTGGACTAATTTGAGTGTGCTGATTCCATATCTGAACTCGTTGCAGGTATCCGGGACCATTCGGCGATCAGTGCATCTCGTAATTCCATCAACGTGCATGGTGGAAGGTCCAGCTTGCGGACATGGCGATCGAGATGATCCCACAAATGTTCAATGGGGTTGAGGTCCGGGGGGGTTGGTGGCCATGGGAGTAGCTTGAATTCATCCTCATGCTCCTCGAACCGATCGTGGACAATTTTGGCTGTATGGCAGGGAGCATAGTCCTGTTGAAAGGTGCCATCACCCTGAGGAAACACTGTCGCCATGAAGGGGTGTACCTGGTCTGTGACGATCGTCAGTTAATGAACAGCATTCAGTGTACCCTCCAGCGGTATCAGTGGACTCAGACCATACAACGAAAATATTCCCCAAACAGTCACACCTCCTCCACCAGCCTGTCATCTGCCAACGATGGTGTCGGGATGCTTATTTTCAGATGCTTCCCGGCGAATTCTCCATCGTCCGTCCACACTGTTTACCAGAAACCGCGGCTCGTCAGAGAAAGCAACCCTTTGCCATTCGGCCGAGGTCCAATGGCAATAGTCCATTGCGAATTGGAAGCGTTTTCGGTGATGCACAGAAGTCAACATGGGTGCTGTTACCATACGCCTGCTCCGGAGCCCCAATTTCAAGAGGGGTCGTTGCACTGTCGTGGTGCTGACACGCTTAGTGGCCCCACTGTTCATTTGCTGTGTTAGTTGCTCAACAGTGGCACGCCGATTGGTCTTGGCCAGGCCTCGTAACCGACGCTCGCCTCTAAGATCGATGGCCCGTGGGGCCCCACAGTTACCTTTTCATTGCTCGAAACTGTCTGGTTCGTCCAGTCGCGGTACACCTTCACAACGGCAGCCCTAGAGCAGTCCACAAAGGTGGCCGTTTCTGAAATACTGCCCCCTTTGGCCCGATAGCCAATGATGATCCCCTTTTGGAGGTCCGACAGGTCACTTGCTCTGCCCATGACGGCAACAATTGCTGTGTTAACGGATGCTATTATAAGTCTGTTACTGTCAGCTTTTAATGATATGCAATGATTTTTTATCTGCATACCATGGGACGTTCCAACATGTTCGAGGAGAGGTGGTCATATTAATGTGTCCCGACCCTGTATATCACACACGCCTGTCTGGTAGGGTAATTGTGCCGCTCTTGATTTAGCAGCTTTATTTACTGTATCATAATCTGAAGACACCGGGTCCAAAAGTCGAAACCAGTTTCTCTCTAAATTAATAAATATGTATTGTAAAGCGTTTATCTCTTTTACGACTATGCTATTTTATTAATCCATATTACATCAGATTTGAATATTCACAGGAGTTGTAACAAGTAAGAGGGAATTCAAAACCTTGTACATAAATGAGCAGAGCTGTATGGTAAAAATTTGATCTATTGTGAAAATGCCTAGTATAGAAAAATAATGAGAAACGGAGGAACCTTTAGGGACATTCAATAGGATTCTGAGGAACTACTTCTGAAGCTTCCTAACTCTGAATAAGTTATAAGATGAAGTGGTTGGTTGGTTGGTTGGAATTTTAGGGCGTCGGCTGCTATGGCCATTTTGCGCCCGACAGAAAGTTTAAAAACCCACAGTTTATGGGCAAAAGTTTTAAAAAATCAGATGAAAAAAATTTATAAAAAAAGATGAAGTGGAACCCCAAAATAAGTTATGTTGGTATTCATCTTCTACAGAGTGTCCCAAGTTGATGTAGACACTCTTTGAAACGTTATAGCTCAGCAACGAAATGAGATAGAAATATAAGGTTTATTGTGTATGATCCAGACGGCACTGGAAAAGCAAAGCTACATGATCATTGTTGTTCATTTGCTTATAAACCAAAATGGCGGTGAGACTATCATTCTATGAACCTAAGTGGATACTGAAGTGTTATTGGAAAGTGGAGAATATTGTTGAGGTTCAACGAGGTTGGTGAGTTGAATTTGGTACACCACCGCCAACAAGGATAACAATAACAAAACTCCGAGACAATCAGCCGGCCAGGTGGCCGAGAGGGCTAGGGCGTAGGGTTTCTAGTTCTCGAGTCCGCCTGGCCGCGGGTTCGAATCCCGCCGTGGGCATGGATGTTTGTGTTTGTCCCGGGCTGCGTACTGTTATAACTTGTGTAAAAGGCGCAAAATGACCTTTGTAGTCGACGCCAAAATTTCTAGACCCCCCCCCCCCCCCCGAGACAATCACAGATGGATAGTACGAAGAGGAAGTGCTATGGAGTTCCTTCCACGATCTCCCGATTTAACCCCTCTCGACTTTTACCTTTGGGGAACTTCAAAGATCACGGTGTACGCCACAAACGTACAAACACTGGCGGAATTAAGAGATCAGATGGAACATTCCATCAATGATATCATTCAATTAGCTATAATCCAGTCGGTGTGTGGCTCTATTCAACGTCGGCGTTGGGAGTGTACTGTGGCAGAAGGTGACATTTTAAACAAGTACTAGTGGATAAAGGTTTAGACTTAAGTCATAGTTGAGAAGGGACAGATCCAGAACGCATACCTCCTACCCTATTTTCATTCAGAAGGGACAGATCCAGTCCTATCTGCCTTGACCCTCATTAAAAGTACCTAATTTTTGCATCATACGATAAGCTCAGTTCCTACGGAGCACGTAAAAACCTTTTTGCACCCGACTGTACGGGCTTAAGGAAGTTTAAAGAATAAAATACAACAAACCTTATATTTCTATCTCATTTCTCATCAATTTGGGACAGCCTGTTTATAAAATTCTCTATATATCAGTCTGTTCGCTATACATTCCAAAATGCCCGGGCCAATCTTGATGAAATTTTGAATGGCAATTCAGGTTGACCCAGGGAAGGTTTTAGGCAGGTCAAATTATGGTGGAGATTGTTAATTCTATTACTACCAATAACAAGCTCTTAATTTGATCGACTAATGATTATGTAACAATGTATGACGTTTCCGTTATCAGGCCTTCTGTCAAGGAGGTGTTTCACCATGAAACACCGAGCAACAATATAACCTTCATTGTTCCCAACAAACGAAAAAGTACCGATTGCTAAAATCCAAGAAGGAAACAGCGAAGGTTTACATTGTTGCTTTGACTAAGAAGATCAGGTAATTTTCGTTAGCTACACGTTTGCCTTAATGATTCACGTTTTAAGGAAGAAAGTTATAAAAAGTAATAAATAAATGAATAAATAAATAAATAAATAAAAATCATTAATATTTCTTTTTTTATTAAAATTTATAGAGAGATGTAAGAAATTTTTATAAAACAAATAAGAAAATATACAACTTCTAGGGCGTGCAGCTGTTCAAACTTTTGCTGAAAAAGTGAAGGTACTTTCCCTAATGAGCTAATAACTAGAGAAAATTCATTTTTCATATAGTTTATGTAATGTAGTAACTTCCTTTAGAGAAGTTATAGATAATGTTTATAGACCATATTAAAAAATTTTAAAGATCTCAACTGATTGTGTGAGAGGGCAATATTTGTAAAATTTAATTTACAGAGCAATGATCCTGGGTATGCTCAAAAGAACAATCATCGTTATTAATATAAAAAACTATTTCATATTGTAGTACTAATATTATTATTCATGAAGCTAATATCGTAAAAGAAAATATTGAATAAAATTCGATTGAACTTTTAAATTCAGACGAAATTTGTAAGATTGCTGATAGAAACTGCCGGAGATTCATAAAATAAATGTAACGTTGTCTAAAGAAAATTATTGTAATCGTTTAGAAATGTTATTTTTAGCATACGAAGACTTTGTGGAAATGAGAAAACGAAATGTTCTAACAGAAAATAATGCAGTTCTAAAGTCTCATCCTATTGAATTACATCGAAAGAAAAAAAAATTATGATGTTTTAAGAGAAAATTTCTTAGTAAGTGAAAGCAGAAGGTGATGGATGGGTCATGTCTATTCCGTTCGTTATCGTTATGTTTCTTTGAGATACAAGAATTACATAAGTGCTTTAGAATGTTATGCTGTTATAATTTTTACAAAAATTGCTTGTACTTTGAACTCCCTGACAGAATAACTTTTTTATTCGAATTGCATAAGTGTAATAGAATTAATAAAAAATACTGCAACATTAAAACATTAAATGAAGCGCATACAAAAGTGATTGCAATTGCAGCTACAAGAGATATTTATGTTTATAAAGGAATAAAAGGTGACGACATGAGTAAAAGAAAGACTTTAAGGGAATTACAAGATAGATGTGATTCATGACTATTGAATAAAAATCATTTCTTGTTTACAAAAAATACTTTCAACAATGGGTTATAAGGTAAAAAAAAAAAAAAATTTTTTCCTGGTCCCCCTTTTGAGATATTTAACCATGAAATCAGCAAAAATGAAAAATTTCCCAAATTTGAGCTCAGATAAAAGAGGAACGGTGCCAAATCCAAATATTTTTTCAGTATAGGTAATAACTAGCCTACCCATAGGATTCATCACTTTTAATTCCATTTCCCAGTCATCTTAATATGTCGTCAAAAATGAGAATTTCGCTCGCGAATATTGCCGATTTCAAAGTCCATTAAATCAAGTATCGAGAAAATTTTCAAACATCTCTATATTTTCTAAAAGCTTGTGATGCCCTCTTTAAGAAACTTGAAAGAGAACTTTTTATTCTATACTGGAGTAAAATGGTAGCCACTTTTCAAACAATGCGTCTAAAACCAAGATGGCTGAAGATCCAATAAAATAAAATAAAATAAAATAAAATAAAATAAAAATTGTTTTGTAACTTTCAGTGATAGGGTTACCCAGGAGGGTAAAAAATAAGAAAAAATCTAAAATGGTCGAGCAACTCCACCTGGTCGAGTTCTCGTGGAATGACTCCAATGACAATGAATTAATGTGTTTAAAGCATATATCCATACTATATACTGATGGTAAAACAAACATTTCTGCAATTTTACCTAAATGTTTGAAAGTCATTCTTTTGAAACCAAAGTACAAACGAGATTTGAGACCTATTGAAAATTCACAAACTGTATTGACAAGTGTTATAAAAATTCTGAGGAATAAAATATCTGATATTAATAAAAACTAATATTTTGATAATTGTGTAACTTTATTAAAGAATATGAGGATCGTATGAAAGACGAAACGAGCAAACTTTGAATTGGGTCATGAAGTCTTTCGTGCACAATGGCTCAAAAGTCATCACGGATGAGTGGCGCGGTTATTTACACATTGACAACCTTACCAACGTGTCGCTCGAGCACGAAACAGTTAATCACTCAGAAAACTTTGTGAAACCCAAGCACTGGCTGCCACACTCAGAATGTCGAAAGGATGTGGGGTTACCTTGAAAACAAGAAAAACCTTCCCAGGCATTTAACTGAAGAATTGACAAGCTCGTATTTGTACGCATTTATGTATCACAAGCTGTACAAATTTACAACACTGAAGCCAGTTGAGAAATTCTACACCATAATTAGGCACATGAAAGAAGCTTATCCGGGCTATTGCAAAATGGCGACTCTGAAAAATCCTGAAGTACTTCCCGTAGCCCCGACAGCCAAAAAACACAAAAAAAAAAAACAAAACACACTAACACAGGCCAAAAAAAAAAAGAAAAAAACTAAATAAAGCAAAAAACACGAAAAAACACCCGGCAAAAACCCCGCAGAAAACAAAAAAAACAACTCAAATAAAACCCCCACCCAAACAAAAGCGCTTGCGCCAAAAAAAAAAAAAGAAATACAACAGCGCTCCGGCAAGAATTGACAAAACGAAAAACGCAACGCAGGCCAACGCCCCCGCCCTGCGCACCAGACTTGCGTTTTGTGAAGATAGTTCATATTAACCACTATCCGCACATTAGTACTACCGCACATCGCGCGATGAAATTAGTGCTACCATCTAGCGAGGAAATTTGCAAACGAAGTAACTGTGACGTCATTCCTGGACCAGACGAGAGAGCAACGCAGGAGAAATGCCTGGCATACGCTGTTCAGTTGCCGCTTGTAACAATAGTTTAATAAAAACTAAGAATAATCCAAGAACACAACAAATTAAATATTTTACATTTCCAAAAGATAAAAAACACTGTAAACTTTGGATAATCAAATGTAAGCGTAATAAAAAATTAAATCCGAAATCATGCTATGTTTGCTCTTAACATTTTGGAGCAGACGACTTCGAGCGTGATCTCCAAATTGAATTGTTAGGTCTACCAACTCGAAAAATATTAAAGAAGACTGCTATTCCTTCACGGAACTTAAATAATACT
Organism: Rhysida immarginata; assembly: GCA_023313115.1. Lineage (NCBI taxonomy): Eukaryota > Metazoa > Arthropoda > Chilopoda > Scolopendromorpha > Scolopendridae > Rhysida > Rhysida immarginata. The sequence continues at coordinate 24,364 of JAHWFO010049822.1, forward strand.
GGTACTTAAATATTTAATGTCAGATACCAGTATGGGCGTATCCAAGGTACTTAGATTTTTTATACAACCCCCCTCCCCCCACTCCAATCAAGTAAACTCACAAACAAAAGCTTGATTATTGGTAAAAATAAAATGTAAATGGGGAAGCCTTTAGAGTATTGGTACAGTAGGCCCCCCGTATTTACGGGGGTTTAATTCTATCGTTTATCGCCGATATCGAAATCGCGGATAGTAGCAAACACTTGTGAGTTCTTCAGATTTTTGCACATACAGTATTGAATATAGTAAAATACTAGTGGTAAATAGGCCATCCCGTATGGATATTTATTTAAGCATAATCATTCGTTTTTTCGTCAATAATCAGCACGTTATGAGCATTGTCATGAGCAAAACCAACGGCTACAACAATGGTATTCAAAATTTACCACACGAAACTCATTTTCATGCAACAATACGTTTTTTGCGGACATAAAAAAATTATTTTTTTTTAGTAATATAAAATTTAAACAACAAGAAAGAAATGTTCTCTTATACATCATATGAGCATTATTTATTTTAAACAAAGTAAGAGATAAGCTGTTAGTGCAACAATTGCAATTAAAAAATCTTATCGCTAAGCATGAAAGTGGAATCCGTGTACAGTATGTCAACTTCCTACGATGTTCGATATGCCCAAATCAACCTTTTCTACAATTATAAAAAATAATTTGTTACATGTACTATATTTACAGTGTACTGTATTTAAGAAAATAAATATTATAATTTGATATTGTTGTATGTACCCTGAACAGATTTATTTAGTTTCCATTATTTTCAATGGGAAAAAATTGCTTTGGAACTCGAACAATTTGAAATTCGATCGCCGTCTCGGAAAAGATTAAGTTCAAATTTCGAGGTACCACTGTATTGAACTGTACAGAAAACAACTCCTTGCACCCCCTCCCCGATTTTTTGAACTGTGGATAAGTGAAACCGCGTATATGAAATCCGCGGACACAGGGGGGTTTGCTAGGATGGTTTGGTTTGGTTTGTTTGGTATTAACGTCCTTTTCAACTGCCATGGTCATTTCAGGACGGCGTTATAGGGGCCGCAAATTTTGCCTCGCAAGGGTTCTTTAACTTGCAGCCGGCAAACGACTACACGGGACCAACGGCTTTACTTCCCTTCCGAAGGAAGCGCGTGATCTCAGGATTTTTCCCCTGAAAAAATCCTCGTCGTCCTCGGCCGGGTCGAACCCGCGTCCTCGGGCATCAAAGGCGATCACGCAACCCCTGAGCCACCGAGGCCGATTTGCAAGGATGGAGCTGGCATTTGGTGCATTTTTACATCTTTTCTATTCCTCTTTTAATTTCGATGTCGATTCTATTAAGTGCCATTAATCTATTTGAGATCTAAGCTGGGAGGGAATAGCCTACTGAGGCTTAGCTTGGACTTTCTAGCTCATTAGTAAAGAGACAACACAAACATCCATGCACTCAGCGGAATTCCCGCGACACACTGGTTTCAAAAGCGAGAAGATTTGCGCTTTAGCGGGCTAGGCCACCGATCTGGCTTTTAGTGAACTTTTGACTTTTGTCACTTAAATTTCTCCCAATGCGGTATTTCAGTTATAGGGCCTATAATTTCCTGCGAGAGTGCTTCCTCTCTCGTCTTTCCACTCTTTCTCAATAGTCTGCTAACTCTCCATTGTCTCCATTTACTGATCATTTTTAAAGATTTTCAAGAAATTGTTAAGTACTAAGAACTCTCTTTTCTAAGAAAAGCCTGAATAACAGGAATTCTATGCATTGTTACAAATTGAAACTTATCCATATTGCATTGTTATAATTCTTGGAAAGGACTGCTTTATCATTGCATCATCATTTTGAGCTCATTGTTATTGGTGAATTGCGTGTTGAAACCATTGTTGATACCTATTGTTGCACAAACTTTTATTTGCATTGTTGGTCATGAGATATATATTGTTGGTCCGTGCAGAGTGTTTGTGAATTGCGTGTTGATACCATTGTTGCAAAAACTTTGTCTTGCATTGTTGGTCATGCGATATTTCTCATTAATATGCCCTGCTATAACCATGAATATCGATTTTTTATCAATAATTATTATTTTTTCGAAATCTAAAGTAGACAGTGACCTTCCTCATGCTTTGAAGGTCATGTATGCGAAATTTCATCGGAATAAAACTGTAGATTTGTATAAAAAACGTACAGACCCACAGACAGACCCACAGACAGACCCACAAACATCCTTCTTTATATATATAGAAGATAAGATGCCTTCTAATACTCCTTTTATCACTTTCACTCTTTTCTTTAATAAAGAAAAGCCTTTATCCGAAATCTCAGCTTTTTTCACGGTCTTAACCACCCTATGTTCAGTTTTCATTTTTTAATTTGTGAAATGCAATGTTCCGACGATAAATTTACAATCATCATTGCCTACAGGAAAAATTTAACGTGACTGCACAAATCAATTCCAAAAAATCAATTGAAATGTTACAGTAATATTTATTACATATAAATTCATAGTTACAATAATTACACCTATTTTAAGTTATGGCATTACCATAAAAGTGATTACATTATTAATTAAACGAAAGATTTTCAGTTAATGAATGAGTATGAAAAAATATAAAAAAACATTAATAAATCAGATTAACAATATAAATAGTGTATTTGTAATATTATGTAATAACTAGTTGATATGCCCGGCGTTGCTCGGTCTGTTTCTTTGATGAAATTTTGATAGCATTTCCCTAACGCCATCTCTTGAGGAAACAAACAAACATAAACCAAAAATATTATATTTACCCCCACCCCCTCCCTTTGGGGACATGTAAACCTTACTCTAATCATAACGAATATATGGTGCGAATATGAGCTCAATCGGATAAGTGGTTCAAAAGTTTTTAGAACATTTACAGACGCACTCTGAACCTGAATTTTTATATATAAAGAAGAAGATATATACGAAATTTTATCAAAAAGTTCAAATAAATAAAAAGAATATGTTAAGTGTTGCTGTGATCCTATGCTTTTCCTTTGAAGCAAGGTCTAGGAATGACGTCATCTGCACCAGCCAATCACATCAATTTGCCCGATTAAACAATCCTTGTTATTTTATTATCCTTGGGTTTCGATGTCACCCAGTGACGTCAAAATGCGCTTGCGCAGTAATGCAATTTTTACCATCTCCGGCAAACTGACCCCACCTTGTTCTAGATCACCTTGGCTAAGGTCAAAAACTCTCACTGGTGAGAAGAGTTAGTGTTTGGTCGGTCAGAAATCCCGGTGAGAAAACTTTGACGTCATTTTAACGCGGTCAGAAACGCCAGTGCTGCTATTCCTAACCAGTTAGTCTAACCGTCCTCACCGAGAAAAAGACGGTTAGCCCAGTGAGAAATTACGTCATCATTCTCTCACCAGTGAGGGTTTTTGACCACAGCCCTTGGGAAGGTTCTATTCGCCATGAAATTACACAGGAAAGAGAGAAGATGTCCTGTAAGGCCGTATTTCCGCAAAAGTATTGCTATTCCATGCCTCCAAGTTGTATCGTAGGCTTTTTCCAGAGCGCAGAACACCCCTACGACATGCTGTCTATGTCTCTGTGCGAAATGAATCTCATGCTCCAACCGGAAAAGGTGATCAACAATTGAGCGAGATTTGCGGAAACTGCACTGAAACCTAGACAACAGATGGTTTTTTTACAGATACCATGTAAGTCGGACGGAGACCATCCTTTCCAAGACTTTGCACATGCAGCTAGTTAGTGTTATTGGTAGTAGATAAGGACTTGATCGGGTCCGAATGGAATGTGGAGGGGGTGATTTCTCGAAAGATGAAAGGATGCCGACACTTTTTCTTTTGTTCTCAGCCTGCTCTGGAACGCGCTAGGGTCCCTTGCTTCCTGCCCCCGGGCTATTCGACAGGGTGTGTCTCTGCTTTTCTAAGGCATTACCTTTTTTGGTCATACTCTGGCCCTCTGGTGTGGATTTTTGAGGGTTTGTCCTTTTGGGTGTGGTTCTTGTTTTGGGTGTTGTCACTCTGTTTGGGTGTTGGCCCACCTGTTTTGGGCATTGGTCCTCTGTTTCGGGTGTGGTCTTTTTTGGGCGTTGGTCCTTTTTTGGGCGTTTGCTCTTGTTTTGGGCGTAGTCATTTTTTGTGTGTGGTCATTTATGGTCTTTTGGGTGTGGTTTTGTTTACCTTTGATTTCATTTTGATCAGGTTTCCAATTGTGGGTGTGGTCACACAGCTGGCTGATGATCTTTTCTTGATTAATCACGTGATAGCAGCCATGTTCAGGTGGCCTAAGGCTGAAATAAAATTAATTTCATA
>JAHWFO010049825.1:0-18726 GCA_023313115.1 Rhysida immarginata
CGCGGCCAGCTGCTGGCTGGGTGACAGCCAGTGGCTTGAGGACCACTGGTGGGTGGGACGGCTATTTGAGGCACAGCTGTTGGGGGACTTTAGTCTGACCCATTTGCTGAGTGACCAGTGCTGAATGTCCAGCAGCTGTTGACAGCCACTGGTTTGTTTGTCCGCCAGAAGCTCTTCCATCATGAACCCCCCGTGCTTTGGAGGGCACGTTATGCCGTCGGTCCCGGCTGCTACTGTCATCTCGTAGCAGTCTTTAATTACTAGGATGACGCATAACTTCTGCGATAATCTACCCTCTGTACAAGATAAGGTGTTATGGCCATGGTGGCTTACTTCGAAGGCCAGTAAAGTTTAATCTCTAAAATACCTGTCCCTGTTTGTTTTCCGAGTCATTCACCAAACATTCCGGTCTTACCTTGTATTAATAACCTTCAAACGAATCTAGGTTTAATTTCTGATCTTCAAAATGGTTATAGACTACATTTATATTCATTCATCAACAGTTTCATCGGAGCATAATGAACATCTTTTAAATGAAATTAGAAAAGAAAATTTCATAGCCTTTATTCGAACCAGGACACTCCAGCTCACCGTGATGATAAGCTAATCATTTTTTCTTATTTTAATTAATAATTTAAACATCTGCTCTGTGTGGACACTCATCGAGCATTCTTGAGTTATAAACATTATTATGCTTCCGCTATTTTCATATTACTACATTTCAACATCAAATAATACTGGAATTGAAAACTAAAGATTTAACTGTCATTTATGTTTCACTGCCAAGATCAGAAAATTATTGCCTTCATTGGCATGCTAGCGTTTCAAAGAAATTATTTACAACTACTTTCACAATCAAGATGAGGAATTTCTTAATACTGTTATTGGCCTACCACTCTAAGAGTGAAGGCCTTTGTTTTTGTTTCAGAAATTCAAATTTTTTTTTTGCTGAAATCGACTTAATAACTCATGATTTGTAAAGATATGTTGAAATTTTGAATTAAAAATTTTCCGTCTGTACGTATGTATTGTAACGTGCTAGTAAAGGCGATCTGCGTTTACCCGCACGTACAGCCAGAACCAACAGAAAAACAACCATCAAAAAAACCCTCCCTTAAATAAGAAAAATCAGGTACAAGTAAACAAAGGTTAACCCCGGAAACAAACCCGACAGCACTTACTTGAGGAAGTAATAAATGATTCAACAAGTAAGGTGCATCGCGTAGAAATTATTACAAAACCCACTACTACGTTTAAACAAACTTAATGACCACCCGATCTACAAACACCCAGAAAAATAAGGTCTGAGAGGAGAGTTTATAAAAGGAGAATTGATAAAAAAAAAATCCAAATAAATATTTTCCTTTATTACATCAAAAAATTAAAAGAACAATTGAGTAATAAAGATAGACTATGTTCGTAGTACAGGTGAAAAGACAAGTAAAAGTCTTGCAAACGTAAAGAAGTGACAGCTACAGGCAATCCAACGACAAACCGGAAATAAGCAGGGCAATGGCGTGAAGCGTACCGACGAAAACCCGAAGACAGACGACACATTCAGTCGTCGAAAAAATAGGGAGTCAACAGGTGACAAACGACGACGAGCGTTGAAAGCGAAGCTCAAGAAGAGGTAGAAGAAGCCTGCAGTACAACAAAAGTCAAACAAGATTGAAAAGAAGCGTCCAAGCTGGTATCAGGCAAGACTTTTGACATAGTCAAAACAAAATATAAAGTGGAAATAAAAAAATTTTTAAAAAGTCGGGTAGAAAAAAAAATAATAAATAAAAAATAAATAAATAATTAAATCTTTTATACAGGTACAACAAAAAAATTAAAACTTAAAAGACTTGACGAGGAATAAGCCAGGGACCTCCTCCAGACAGTACCTAAAGACAGTATACAAAATTATAATCTAAAACAAAACAACGTATCCATAACAAATGACGAACGATAACAGAAAAACAGAGGGAAAGTGACGGACAATGAGAAAGCTTACGGATAACGAAAGGTCGTAGGAGAGGGAAGAACGTGGACAACAACGTGAGCAAGGTCCTGGAAAAAAAAACAAAAAAAATTATAATAAAGTAGGATTCAAAACAAGATGAAAAAAATATTTTTTTTTTTTTTGATAATCAGAAGGAAATGATAAAAATGACGAAATCAAAATAAATTAAACAGGAATAATGCGGTGACTCTAGAAGCATCCTAAGATTGAGTCAAATATAATGAATAAAACAAAAATAATTGTTCAAAATTCCAAAAGACAAGACATATGATAAAGTCACTTCAGAAAAGACATTCCCGGAACAAAGGTAGAACGTCCAGCACAAGAGAAGATTCACTTCCAAACTTCACGATGAAGAACAGGAATTTTATATGCTACGGCTAAGACAAACTAAGGCAGAAAAAGAAAGAAAAATGTAACTACACCCAGAATAAGAAGACATTGGATTGGAACATATTTCAAATGAACACATGGCGAAAACAACGTCATCCACGTAAAGAGAAACAAAACAATGTCATTTCAAGTTGTAATTCCATGGTCCGAAGAGACGACTAATATCGATCAAGAAAATACACCAACATGGACAATTCGTTCATGATAAAGTGTAAACGTTGTTACTGTCTTAGTCTAGGAAGTCAATAACCATCCGAGAAGTCATCTCGACTGTCCGAGGAGAAAGTCATGATCAGACTGCTACCTCGCTTCTGACTGAAAAAATTTTTCTATCCAAAAAAAAGGAATCTCATAAATCAAAAAAATTTAAATTTAAAACACGCGATACTAAACCCGAGCTCTAGGAAAAACACTGCGTGACGCTCTAAGAAGACAAGCTACTGAATACAGCGAAACGGACTAAACAATAACACACGCAAAAACCAAGCGAACAAAAAGCGCGCACGCACATCCAACAATAATATTGGTAAGAGAAAAGCGTAAACATATCTTAGTAGGAAAAATATTTAGAAACAATAAAAAATTATTTTTTTTAGCTTTCGGGGAAATCCAAGAAAAATTCAAATATTTATTCCTTTTTTTATTAACCAAGTAACCAAAGCAGATAAACCGTAAATCCTTACCTATCTTTTATCAAAAAGAGGGACCCAGATCATAATCGTAATTATGACTTAAAAAGGTTTTATAAGCGTTCAAAAAACTGTCTCGTCGGAGAACAAGCTAAAAACAGGACACTTAAAATAATTATCTCACTGGGGAACTAAACATCAACCAAACCATCAAGCGCAAAAAATAATTCTGTGGTAAATAAGCAAAATGATAAGAAAATAGCGCTAGTACCATCTCAATCCGTGAAGATCGGTAATCGCGACTATTAAATAAATAAATTATTTAAGAGAGAAAATTTTAGCGCGTGGAAAAGTCAAATAAAATAAGTAACGCCCAAATGAGACACTGAAAAAACCCTCAAACAACGCGAACAGAGCGCGTCACGTGAACCCTTTAATATATATAAAAAAATTGAGAAGGGGGAACACAGTAACCTCCGTAATAATGAACTAATAAGTGTCCAAAAAAAAACATAGCTAGTGTCCGAGACAACCGACGAACACACCAGTCGTACAAAAACCCTTCGCGATATAAGATCAGGAATATCGGTAGTACTTGAATACTGGAAACGCACAATGAAGGAGAGGGAAACTTAACGTGAGCTTGACTTTAGTGATCAAAATAAAACACAGCAATTAATAATGCCGCAAAACAAGGACGAATTAAACGGGTCACAAAAAAAAATCCTTAATAAACCCATTAATGTCTAAACAAAAAAAAACGGTACGTAACAGTATGTACGTATGTGACCAATTTTGTGCAGCTAACTCCTCTGAAACGGCAAATAGCCGAACCAAATAAAAATTATGCTTACTTAGGGGGTTCCTTAAATTGTACTTTAGGGTATATTATATGTCAATTGGGTAAGCCTTTTTCGAGATATTAATTATTTTCTAAAAATTTAAAAATGGCTGTAGCGTTCAAACGGGCGAACCAAACTCAATAAACTCGACATGCACGTACTCCTGTCCTCAAGGCGAATTTTTTTTTGTAAATGACTTGTTTGGCTGTGTGATGAGCCGTTTTGGAGTTATTTACTATCCCCTCCCCCAAGGCCCCCCCCCCCCCGCGTATATTGTTTTAATGTTTTTTATTTTATTTTTGTAATTTTTAGAAATTCAGAGAGTGGGGCTCTTAAACTTTACCTTGACCATTTTTTATGGAAATGGGCTAAGCCTTTTTAAAGAAATTAATTTTTTTTTGAAAAAATGAAGAAAAAGCAGAAGAATTCATTTCAAAGCTCCAAATACAATATAAACGGCAAGAAGAGCTTCCTCTTATTGAAAAATACAGTATTTTTGGACGTAGAATCCAGTATTTTTCAATAGACACAGGCAATGCCTCTATAGGAACACTGCCCCCAAAAGTTTACTTGTGCACTAAAAAATTTTGAAATCTTGAATTTTTTAAAATCTGACTTCGGATTCTTAAAGACCATTAAAAAGTAAAATTGGAATGTCTGTAAGATCCACTCTCTATCTCTTGATCTTCATCGATAAAATTGGGTAAAAAAACTTTAAAAGTTCCACACTTTCAGGGCCTCTATCTCCTAAACGGTTGGATCAATTGAAAAAATATTGATAATAAAACATTTCTCAAATATTGTGTACAACCTGAATATACCATTAAAAGTAGGGGTTTCTATTTAAGATTTCAAAGTTACCCCTCCCCCCAGCCGCCCTCACAAGGGGAGGGGCGTAAATTCTTAACTAATGAATTTGCCCCGCGAAATAATTCACTTTTGAATTTGGACATTTTTTAGTAAAATGCTTAGTTTCAGAGATATTCAGTTGTCTCAAGATAAATGCCTCACCCTGTATATGCGACAGTTTGGGATACGGAATTCATATTTCATTTTATATTCATAAACAATGAATTTGGATATTCGTGTAGCCTAATTCACAAAGGAAGCCGGAGCTAGACTAAATTAATCTCCGCCAGAGAGCAGATTTTCTGACTCAACTTTGTACTTCGATTGTATCAGCCGATGACGTCAGCATGAAGTCGGTAAAGGTCTAAGCATGCTTTCTTTTATAAACTATCGAATGCAATATCATTCATTTTTCTATCATTAATAGTTTTGACGTGATCAATACTCTTCGTGACATTCACGATTTAAGCGTGGCATCCCAGTATCGAAACATAAGACGTATTCTACGTCAAAAAGAAAATTGTATTTTTCAATAACAGGAAGCTCTTCATGCCGTTTATATTGTGTTTAAAGCTTTGAAATGAATGTTTCTGCCATTTCTTCATTTTTTTTAAAAATTAATTTCTATAAAAAATGTTCAATATATAATTTAAGAATCCCACTGTCTGAATTCCTAGAAAAAAAAATAAAAAAAAAATATCTGTAAGACCCACTCTCTATCTCTTGATCTTCATCGATAAAATTGGGTAAAAAACTTTAAAAATTCCGCACCCTCAGGGCGTCTATCTCCTAAACGGTTGGATCAATTGAAAAAACACCAAGAATAAAACATTTCTCGAATATTGTGTACAATCTGAATATACCATTAAAAATAGAGGTTCCTATTTAAGATTTCGAAGTTACCCCCTACCCCTAGTTCCCCTCACAATGGGGGAGAGTAATTTTTTAACTAATGAATTTTTCCCTCGAAATAATTCACTTTTTATTTTGGACATCTTTTCGTACAATGTTTAGTTTCCGAGATATTTAGTTGTCTCAAGATAACTGCCTTACCCTGTATATGCGACAGTTTGGGACACGGAATTCATATTTCCTTCAATATTCATAAACAATGAATTTAGATATTCGTGTAGCCTAATGTTTGTGATAGATTTTGTTTTGAGAAGGACTTGAAGCACCCATGTAACAGAAGTGTAATATCTTAGCTTCACTTTCATTAGTCCTGTGTGAAAGATTTCATGCTGTGTAATTGTTGTAAAACAAATTTAAAACTATTTAAAAATATGTTGTTATAAGTTATAGGAGAGCAGGCGTTTTTAAAATTTTTTGAAATGTAACTCTTTACGAATGTGAACCTATACTGACAGACTGGTCTAACTATAGACGACTGATCGACGCTGATATCAGTGATATTTGTATTGTTTTTACAATTGTGTAGTGAGATCTATATTAGAAGTGTTTACTCTGAGTGGTCAGATTATTATGACCACCTGATGTGTGTAGGCAAATTATTTATGATTTCACGCTGAAGTTGTTAAAGAGCCGGACTAGTGTAAATAGGCAAGCAGATTATTTCAGAAGATTATAGGTAATCGACGCGATTTAGTAGCCTTTGATGATTGTTGGCGCTCGGAGCCATGGAGCTAATATCAGCAAAACGACTGCATTCGCTAAATGTTCAAGAGCAGCTGCTGTTAAATTGTTACAGACTGGTTTGTCTGCCAGAAAACTGGATCTGAACGTGCCAGTTGTGGCCATCAATGTTCGGGCAGAAAGGAGAGTGGCAAGACTGGTACAAGACAACAGAAGCACAACAGTGAGTCATATTACCGCAGATCTTTATCAGGGATCCTCTCAAATGATCTCTGAACGCACTGTTCGCCATACACTGCATAGTATGGAATATGGGAGCCGAAGGCCAGTTCGAACACCTTTGCTATCTGCAGTTAATAAGATAAAATGTCTCCAATTCACACAGGAACACAAGGATTGGACAGGTGAGCATCGGAATAAAGTCATGTGGTCTGATGAACCGCGTTTTCAGTTGCATCATGCAGATAACAAAACGAGAATTTGACGGAAACTTGGACCCCACATGCATGAGTACGATCGTTCAAGCTCGTGGGGGCAGTTATGGCTTTGGGCATATTTTCCTGGCATAATATGGGTCCTTTATTTGTGTAGAAAAACGTCTGAATATCAGAACATACATAAGTATCTCTGCTGATCAAGTTCATGCAATCATGTTGATGGTGTATTATAATGGAGATGGCTTCTTCCAACGTGACAATGCGGCATGTCAAGCTATTCGTATTTTGCAGGAATAGGTTCAAAAACAAACAATTCCTGTGCGTTGTTTGCTGTAAAAAAAAATTTTACTACTGAATGTATGCTTTAACCCCTATATTGATTCGACAATTGAAAATGATAGTAAGGCGAGATTTTTACGATCGCCACGAACGACGACGAACCTGGCTTAGATGGCCCCCATAATGACCAAATCTCAATCTAATTTAACATTTGTGGGAGAAAGTTGAAAGAGCTATCCGACAGGTGGTCCTAATACAACAAATTTCACACAACAGGACAGTGTTACTCATCAGGCAAAGACTGTTATGACAGCCTAAAAGAAGCAGGGAAAGACATCATCTGCGAAGCACAACATTGCCCGAAAGTCGAAGCTCATTAATAGAGACTGAAGGGGTTTGAAACGGATTGTGGCCAGAAAACACAAGGCAACCCAGAAAGCATAGGGTTATTCATGGTGTCAGATTCCTCGTATCACCTTTCAACACCTCGTGGAATAAATGCGAATCGCCGTAGTATTGAAGGCAGAAGGTGGCCCAACGAAATGCTGATGGGGTGGTCTTAATAATTTGGCTACTTTGTGTATATTATTCCTAAAGTGTCGCTCTGATATGGAAATGTTGTTTATTGCGATAATGAAATATTCACCAACAACTAGACCAGTCAGTGACAACATTAAGGTGGATACTAATATTGCAATTATGACAATTACCATTATCAATGTAGATGCTACATTAAATTTATACACTCTTAGCTTCATGAAGAAATATTTTAATATAGATTTCAAACCCATGAATCACCTTTTACATTGGGTGGCAGTACTATAAATTTGATGTTTGCGCGAAATAGTGGTTCTTGCCTGTTGTCATTTCTAACATACTCTCAATACAGCCCCGTAAATCTTTTGATTTCGTACCATTCCTCCATACCAGTTTATTTTGAAATTGTCTTATAAGGAGATTCCAAGTAATGTACTCGAACTCGCCGATTTTGATAAAAAAATATTCTACCTGTAGCTTTCACCAAATTAAAACATCCAGGCAAAGCCATTGTACGAATTTTTAAGAATTTCTGAGGAAAAAATCCATAAAGTTTGTTATAATTGACTACACTTTATAAAAGCCACAATTGTAGAATAGATTTTTATCAGGTTCAGGTGTCAAGTAGTAAAATGCTAGAATTCTATTGAATCCACGAGATGTTGAAAAGTGAAGCGAGGAATCTGACACTATGCCTGACGTAGAGCACTGTCCTGTTATGTAAGATACACTACATGATCAAAGGAGCTGGGACACCCATGTGAACACCTGGGGTGTTTCTCCTGGACTGGACTGGTCCCGCTCATCAAGGTGGACGGAAACCTCAATGCTGATGGCTACAACACCATTCTGGATAACGGGGCACATACAGCTGTGTGGGAACACTTCGGTGACGGGCCGTTCCTCTTCCAGCACGACAATGCGGGTTGAAGAACTGGATTTGCCCGCCCAGAGTCCTGATCTCAACCCCATCGAACATCTTTGGGACAAATTGGAACGACGTGTGAGATCCAGGATGGTTCACCCTACATCTGTCCAGGAACTGACCACGACACTCCTCGAGGAATGGAAGTCCATGCCTGTGGACACTTACCGTAAACTTGTGGACAGTATGCCATGTAGGGTGGAGGCAGTGATAGCAGCTCGGGGTGGTCCTACACACTAATGATTGAAGCTTTTTGCGGCTTTACGGTAGAGCAACAGGTGTCCCAACTCCTTTGATCATGTAGGGTATAATTGGATTGAGATCTGGTGATTGTGGGGACGAAGGTAAAGTCTCCCTCATGTTCTCTGAAACCACACTGGCAAAATATGAGCACCGTGGCATGGCGCATTGTCTTGTTGGAAGAAGCCATCTCCGTTGGGACACGTTCTCAACATGCATTGGTATATTGTGCTATTCAGACATTGTTGCACAAGAATTAAAGGGCCCAAATCATACGAAGAAAACATGCCGCAACCATCACATGGACCCCACCTGCGTGAAGGGTTGTACTTATGCATGTGGGGTCCATGCGTTCATGCTATTTCGTGCAAAATTCTCATTCTGCCATCTGATTGTTACAACTGGAAGCGTTATCCATCGGACCACATGATTCTTTTTAATGCTCGTGTGCCCAATCCTTGTGTAATTGTGCAAACTGGAGACGTTTTATCTTGTTAAATGTAAACAGCGAAGTTCGAGTAGCCTTTCGGCTTGCATATCCCATACGATGCAGTGTACGGCAAACTGTGCATTCAGAGATCATTTGAGAAGATCCCTGATTAAGGTTTTCAGTAATCATATGCACTGCTGCCCTTCTGATGTCATATACAAGTTTTGACACTCTCCGTTCTGCCCGAATATTGACTTGTTGCTGACGATTATAATTCGCACGTTCACATTTAGTTTTCCGGGTGACATTCTAGTGTTTAAACACTTTAATAACATCTGCTCTTGATCATTTAAGGAATGCTGCAATTTTGCTGGTACTCGCCCCATGGCTCCCGAGCGCCAACAATCATCCCACTTTTAATGGCTGTTAAATCACGTCTTTTACCAATCTATAGAAACAAACCACTTCTACTGTCGTGGTAAACAACCTGCTTCCCTGTTTATAATGGCCTGGCCCTCTGGAAACTTCAGCGCGAAATTATGGCCGACAAACTTCAGGTGATCATAATCATCTGGCCAGTTATCGTATTTCTATTTTATTTATTTATCGCGTTTTTTAAATAAAATTCACAGGAAAAAAATAAAAAGAAATATTTAAATAAGTAAATGATAGAGAGATAGGTTAGGGTTGCTGTTCAATGCCAGTTGAGAAAGCCAAACAAGTACATAGTATAGGGCCTCGTCGCTCGGTGTTCCTCTATTAGTCCACCGAGGCAATCTTATACGCTGTGGCCTGTAGTTTGTGGAGTGGAAGAGCAGTCACAGAGCGTAAATCCACATTTGAAGAGCCACGGAGTCCTCACCTGCATCTTCCCCGCCCTTTACGGATCCTGTTAGAATGATCCATAGCTTTCTAGGAAGACCAAAACCAGAGAGTTTAGCTGTTGGATCTTCCATTAAGTGTTTGTTGATGAATAACTCAGGCTTTGCCCTTATGTGTTTGAGGCTCTTGATTTTTGCCTCTTCTCTTCTGAGTCAAGGTATAGCTAAAAGTTGGAAATCATGGGATTCGAGAAAAACAAATGTGCCTGAGATGAGCCTAGTAGTGTTGTTTAATTGGACATCTACCAGGTTAACATTAGAACGCCAATTCCAAACTGAGGCATAGTGTTCAGCTGTTCACCAGACAAGTGCAAGGGCTGATGTTCTTAGAGTGTCCGCTCCACACTTCCAGCTTGTCCCTGCAAGCTTAAAGATTGTTATTCTTAGTCTTGGTCTTAAATTCTGTCTTAATGAGATGTAATTGATAAGTTAGACTTCTCTCGAGGGTGACTTCAAGGTAAACAAAGTCGTGTCTGAGCGTCTTCCCAAAGAACTTGAGTTGACTACTGCGCTCAGCTTCAGCATTATTAAAGTCACATGATGAGGCCACAGTTATATAAATGTTTGGGGTCAGGTGATATTTCTCAAAATATCTCTGGAACGTTACCAGATCCTTGCTCATGGTTTCTTCAAATTTGACAAAAGATTCGTCCTAGTAGATAAAAAACAAGAGATCGTTGAGTGAAGAGTCTTTAGAGTTGTTGGTAGAGACCTTACAACACAATAAAGGGAGAAAAGAGTTTTCGACTAGTTTCTCCATTTATTCCCGGCTTATCAAGGATAACACACTAGAGGCTACACGCCCTTGTTTACAGAAATATGGTACAAAGTGATCCACGTGATTGGATAAAGAAATTACAAATAAATACAAAGTTTGTAGTTGAAGACAATACAATACAAAGAAATAACGAATAGAATAAAACTAAACGGAAAATATGCGAAAAGCGAGTCTTGACTGTGACGTTCCGGTTAAATGGAAATCACGTATGTCCGATGAAGGGGGGAGGGGGAGGAAGTAGTTCTGTTAGCAATTTTAGAGAGAACTTCGTTAGTGTTCTGAATTATTCGTTTGTTTTTTTATTTATATGCGTGTTTTGAGCTAGTTTATAGGCGTTTGTCGTGTATTATATGGTTGAAACGTAAATGCGTATGAAACAGAGTGTTGTGAATCTTAATTGTTGTGTGGTTCCCAGTTGACGATCGTAGTCGATGCTCTGTTGGAGGGGCAATTGTTAGCTGCGTTTCTGAGATGATTTCTCAGCCTTCAGCAGAGTATTGTTGCAGTCGACTTCTTGGAAATTGAAATACGTCACTGGCTTGTTGTTTTTGTTTGTAAAAGAGATTCTTTTTAGTTTTTTTTTTTTTGTAAACAATTCTCGGAGCGAGATAGACGTACTCGGTTAATCTTCGGTACCTGCGCAATCGCGCGATGACTGAATCCGCAAACAGAATTGTCGCGATTCCTGTAACCGGTCGGGGGGAAACCAACTGCCCCCTGTAACCAAATAGGCCTCCAAATCAGTTCGTTAGAGAGGCACATCCCCCCAGTCTTTAAAAAATAAATTCACTTACCTTCGTCGCATGATCGTTTGCGATTTGACTCGCGGTTGCGATTGTGCAGATACCGAAAATTTACCACGTACTCTATGCGCTGAGTTGAATGTCGACCTCCTGTTCGAAAACGGCTAAGTAGAAATTATGTCAAAATGTTCTCGTTATTAATTATCCTTTTAAAGTTGTAATTTTACATGTTCTTTTTTATCTTGTGCGACCATGAGTCAGCTTCGATATTGACGAATATCGTCGGATGAGATGTTCGATGCACTGGGAAGTGAATTATAGCGGAGCCATGAAAAGACAGCTACAACTATATGCAATCGGAAATAGAGTTTCGAAATGAAATGCGGCGATAAGCGATCACACAAGGACGGTAATTCAGAGAAGTGAAGAAAACTGGTGAGTGATGATTTTTGTTTAACTGTCCGGCGCTGGGAACGGCCCTTCGAACTAAAAAAAAAACCAGTTTAGAGTTTAGTGGTGTCATTGGTCCTCCCGCCCTTGGTATCTACAAAAGTGAACTCTTCTCGGCCTTGCTTCTACGCCAAGTACGGTGACATCACTCCCATGAACTTTACGCGAAGCTGCTTTGAATTTTTGCGTACATTAGTTACCGTCCTAGTCTAAGATTAGAATGCTTGTAATGTCTAGCTAAGCACCCTGCCGTGATCTAGAGTATAGCAGCGGAATATGGGAATCTATGAAAATGAGATGCATGGATAGTTATTATTATTGACTTGGCGTTCTCGTGTGTTATAAAACACCTACGAACTTCGTCAGAGCTCCAGGTTTGCCACTGGCTGTCATGACTAGAACCTCCGTGCTTGCCACGAGGGGTCTCTGCACCTCCCCCCTGGTAGTCAATGAAAGGAGGCGCACGACGCTTGTGAGCGTAAATTCATAGAGAATATTTGATTCGGGAGCACGGGAGAGTTCATAGAGTCATTTCAGTCAAGCTAATGCTCTCCTTCCCTTGTTTTCAGAATTATAAATTCCTTCCTGCTACTTTGAGAATACAACACGGGCAGGAGTGCCGGTATCAGTGTGCATAAGCACCGTCTTTGTATATGTAAAATTGTATATTAGTATAGCGTATTACAGGATAACCATAGGGGCCCCTAGAGTAATTGAAATTGAAATTTTAGATATAAGGTATGTTGTAAGAGATCTTGCGAAATATTGAGCAGGAATAAACTAAATGTACTTTAACCGAATATCACAGTGTCAGGCTGTACCTCATTTTAATTTTGGGTCTCGAACCTTAGCGTCTTTTCACCTCAAAACCTATCGCTAGATGCGGGGGTGATTCTAGCATTTATTGCGGGGGTGGGGGAACGCATCAGGTGGTTAGCGTAGTGGGACTTGCCGTCTTTCTTTTTGTGCGAGTTTACGTGTTCATTGAAGCGTATGGTGAAATTGCGGGTTATTAAGCCTATGTAGTACTTGTCGCAGAATCCACAATTCAACCGATATACCCCGGAACAGGAAAAAATTTCTGTGTTCGCACGGGAAGGTGGGTTTAAGGTGCGAATACAGGAGGTCGTTGAAAGGAAGGAAACTTGGAGGTCAGGGGAGGAAAGGAATGTGGAGAGACGGGAGAAACAGGGACAAAGATAAAGTAGAGAGACCCATTTTTGGGTGGGGATAGGTCAGGGGGTCTAGGATTAAGGAGAGCGAGTTTCCTAAGTCGGAGAATACGGGAAAAGGTAGAGGAGGAGTAGCCATTTTTTAAGGCGAGGACGTGGATAATGCGGAACTCGGTGGTACGAGAACAGGGACTGAGGGGTAATTTGAGGGCCCGGTCGATAAAGAAACGCAGGGAGGCGTGTTTATGAATGGGGGTGTGACGAAGAGTGGTGAATCAAGTTAAAGGACGTGGTGGGTTTCTGGTAGACGGAGAAGAAGCGGTGGTTTGGGGGTCGTTAGTGATGAGGACGTTAAGGTACGGGATAGATCTGTTAACCTCAGTCTCGAAAGTGAATTGGATGTGGGGTGAGAAAGAGTTGAAGATGTTAGCGATATTAGTGGGTGAGATGGAGCGGGAATCGTCGACATATCGGAAGTATGAAATGATAGTGGAATTAGCGAGGAGGGGAGAAACGAAGGTGAGTTCTAGGTTTTGCGGGAAGACCTCGGAAAGGAAGCTACTTAGAGGGAACCCCATTCTTAAGCCAGAAGGTTGAGAGTAAAAGGTGTTATTGAAGGAAAAGTAATTTTGTGAGGAGATGACGGAGAGAATAGAGATTAGGCGTATCACTTTGTACCATATTTCTGTATATAAAGACATGTGGATAAAGCCGGGAATAAATGGCGAAACTAGTCGGAAACTCTGTTCTCCCTTTGTTGTGTTGTAAGCTCTCTACCAATTTTATAGACCAATTGAATAAGATCAAAAAAAAACAAGATCAATAGAATAAGAAGATTTAGTGTTTTTTTTTCAACATCAGAAAATGTAACAGGGTAAATAAAAATGAGGCCAGGACTGAACCCCGGGGTTAGCCATTATTTAAGATCCCTGGTCTGCTTAGTTACGAGGGGCGTTCAAATTTGACCTGAACTTTATTTTTTGTAAATTTCATTGTTCTAAAAATGTAAACTTTCGATGTTGTGATGGCAAATACCACCTGTCATGCAAATGCAGCACCACTCATCCGGTTGCCATGGCAACCGATTTACACAAAATGGCGGACAGCAATGTGTCGACCAAAGTGAAACAACGAATAATCATCAAGTTTCTCCACAACTAATGTGTGAAAGCACTTGAAATTCATCAGAGACTTCAAAGACAGTTCACCGAGTCATGTTTGTCTCGATCATTATTCTTTGTCCTAGTGCCAAAAGTTTGAAGAAGGGTGAGAATTCACCGGCAATGAACCTCATAAGGCAACACCAGCAACTGCTGTCAGTGATGGCACCAACGCACGAACAAATCAGCTGATAAGGGACTACAAGCAGATTCATGTTTGAAAATTGGCTTCAATACTGAACATCAGCATTTGGCCGTGTGGAGACCATCTACCACAGTAAGCTGAAATTCAACAAGATCTGTGCCAGATGGGTCCCTAAGTAACTATCCGAGGATGACAAAACTACCCAGGTGGAAATATGCTCCATGCTGGTGCAGAGATACGACAGGGTAGTTGACAGCTTCCTAAGGCATATTGTGACCGCCGACGAGACATGGATTCATTCCTGAAAGCAAGCGTACGAGAATGGATTTGCGATATACTGACTCACCACGACCCAAGATATTCAAGATGACAGCGTCGGCAAAGAAACCACTGTATTCTGGGACATTAAGAGTATCATTCATGTCGATTTTCTGGAAGAATGTCGAACCATAAATGCAACATAAATGCACTGTGACATTTTGAGGACGTTCCTGAAGCTGGCACTAAGAAAAAGGCGACCAAGACTCCTTACCAGTGTTGTTTGTTTTATACAAGGCAATGCCAGAACACACACAGCCAAACTGACTATGGTCACACTGACGGAACTGAAATGGGATATCTACCACATCCTCTATACAACCCGGATCTCTTCCCTTGCGACTATCACCTTTTTGGACCATTGAAAGAGTCCTTGGGAGCGCAGAGGCTCAGCTTCAATAAGGAAGTGAAAAATGCTGTCCTCACGTAGTTTCGACATCAGCCTGAAGATTTCTACAGAACCGTTATCCAGTTGCTCCCAGAACGCTGGAAAAATATGTAGAGAAGCAAGGAGAGTTCTTTGAGAAATAACTGATATGCGTGGTATATTTGTTGTTTCCTGATTTTATAAAAAATAAAGTCCAGGTCAAATTTAACGCCTGTCGTAGTTGTTTAAGTGGACGATGGCTTTGCGACCAGTGAGCATATTAGAGATGAGGATAATATTATTTTATCTTTAATGACATCAGAAAGTATATAGTAAGCTGAGGATAAGTCAATAACGACTGTTCCCAGTTTTTTCTTCTCTTCAAAATCTTTATAAATTTGTTTTGTGACAGACAAAACCTGATCACAACAACTTCTTCCTATTTAAAAAATATTCTTGGGAAACTTCAGATTTGTAAATGCCCAATCAGCAAACGCGTTAAGCAAGATTTGTTTATTTTATATTCTGAGATTAATTATAAATTTGAAAACAATTAAAGGAATTTTAATGGCTTCAAATTTTTGTATTGAAATCATTATTACCTACAATATTTTTTATTCACTTACAACAAACACTTCATCTATTTAAATCCATATCAACAACTGGCAGAGAACAGATAACATTGACTAATCTGGAAGCTGAATGCTTCCCGTATAGATTTCATCATGGATGTCATTTCCAAAGCCAATTACTCTCACTAACACTCATTCATTCTCATTTGTATTCCTACCACTCAGTACATTAATTTAGCAATAAAGAGGTGACAAGAGGATATAAAAACTTCAGATCGAACTACGCACAGAAACAGGGATCATCATGGAGTTGTCGATAATATTCATTTTAAAATGCTTGGCAGTTTGTAATTTGTTTCGCATACTTTTTAACAAAGTTATCGTTTTCATAAAAAAATATATTCTTTTATATTTGGGATATAATGAAGACTTTCGGAAATATTCTGGAAAATGGGCAGGTAGGAAAATAACGTTAAAACTGAATAGATTAAAATGGCATTCCTATATGTTGAGAAAGTGACTTAGTTATGCACTCATTATTATCAAAATAGTTTGTTAATAACAAAAGTAGTGGGCTGGCTATATGTAAACAGTGTCTACATCCTAAATTAGAAGAAAGTGATTCGTTATTGTCAAGGAGACTCCACGTACTCGGACTCACCGATTCTGTTAAAAAATATTCTACGAGCAGCTTTCACCAAATTAAACAGCCTTTAAACGCACTTCTCAAAATTTTTTATAAAGTTTGATATAATTGCATATACTTAATAAATGCCCGAGTTGTAGTATAGATTTTTATCGCGTTCAGATGGTGTAGTAGCAGAACGAAGGAATTCTATTTTGCAGAGACGGGTTCAAATCCCCTCTTCGATAATTTTTTTTCTCTTTCCTAAATTTGTTTTAACATGTATGGGACTGTGCAATTAATTTACTAAATGTATTTCCAATTGTACAGTTTGCAACCATCATTTTTTTATAAAATGCATATACGAATAAGCATTAAAAATAAGTTTATTTATCCACATTTATTTATGTTTATTAATTTTGCAATTTTTGGGATGACATTTAACCCACACAAAGATTAAATACTTATTGTACCACGTACAGACTATTAAATATAATGCATCATATAGATATCTACAGGGTGTTTCATAATTGGTGTCCCGTCTTTAGGTCCAAATAACGACTCAAGGGGAACAGATTGGGGGAAAATGAATATTGATTATTTGGTTTTAATGTCCCCTAATTCAGAATAAAACATTTCGCGTCCCTGGGGGTGAAGGGGTAAATTTTGAAAATTTTAATTTTGTAGGGGTAGGGGTTAGACCCCATGTGTTATTTAGAGAGTTGTAGAGCATCATGTAAAATGTGGGTTTAGCAAAAAACCCGGTGAAAAAATCTCATGCCCTGCCCCCTTTATCGAGTGGGTAAAGTGAAAGGTATGGCTGGCTGGGCTCCACGATCCCTAGATTTGACCCCCATGCGACAGTGCGATTCGCCTATCCTCCCTAATCATTCCCTCCACCTGACAAATGTTCTGGTCGCTAGCAGACGTTGACGGTCTGCCACCTCGATGCTCATCAGTGATGTCAGTCCTCCCATTATCAAACCCCCTACAATAACACCACACTTGTGTGTTCGATAATACTTTGTTGCCATACACCTCCACAAGTTCCCGATGGATCTCGGCTGGTTTCTTCCCCTTCGCATGCAGAAACATTATCACACTTCGCACTTCAACATTTGACCATGTTTCCAGTAGCCCTGCCATCTTCGAACTGCGATTATCTGCAACTGCGTCACCGTGCTGCTCTCTAACGGTCACCAGGGATACTACCCGTCAATACCTACAGCACACAAAAAGAAAGAGTTACTAACATATAGTGGTTCATTTTTAGGGCACTTGTTACCTTACTTTTTGATCCTACCTTGTATATAAAAACCCAGGAAGTAAGTTCCGAAAGCAGCTCAACAGGCAAGAGAGTCCAACATTTTATGCCTACATAAGATAGACACCGCCGACGGTAGTTATGTTTAGTGAGCGGAAGACTTAATTGACAAGAGGAACTTGCTGGGTATCAATGGTTATTGATGTTATAAACCAATGTTATAGGAGTTGAGACCAGTAAAATTGAGTTTGAGGCTTTGAATACAAACGCACATACACGAATAAAAAATAACTGGAAAAATTGTTAGTACACCCAATTCCGAAAAATAGGACGACACTGATGATGATTTGGGGATCCAAGTTAAGTTCTAAGAAACCACTTCTGTAATTTAAATACTCGAATAAAGTTCCGAGAAGTGGAAGAACTCCAAAATATCATACAAAAGCAGAGAGAGGAATGTATCCACGCGTAATACAGCTGGAGGAAAATCTTCGAGGGTAAAAAAGGGGAAATGATACCTTGTTTCCTATTAAGATTGGTAAGTAAGGAATCAATATACTGGCCCCAAGTAAGATCAGGGTAATCGTAATGCCCAAGTATTTAAAAGAAGCAACATTTGACAAAGGACAGTCATCATAATATAATGGTATTCTTTGGGTACATCGCGTTTGTTTCGCTGGTAAAAAAATCAAACATACTTTGTTTTTTTTAGCATTCACATGCAACAAGTTCTTACTGGACCAGATTTTCAGTTCAATTAGAGCTTCATTAAGCGAAGATGTTAATTGAAGCACATCTGAGCTAGCTGCAATAAACACGACATCATCGGCATACAAAATAATTCTAAAAGATTAGAAGATCGTATGGTCTTTCTACATCTTTCAAATTCTAAATTGGAAAATTACTTATGGTTCACACTGTCTTGTATCTTTTATTCTTATTATTATGATTAAATGGAAGCACTCCAAGGTAGTTTAAAAAAAAGCAAGTGCACTCTACTAGTATGTAATACAAATACTGGAGTATTAAAAATTTATTCTCTATGTTTTAGTTATAACAGGATCAACAGATGGTATTGGAAAAGCCTTTGCG
>JAHWFO010049832.1:0-11056 GCA_023313115.1 Rhysida immarginata
TTGTCCTTTTAACTCACCGCTGTACCCTCTTTCTAAGGATGAGGAGCGTGAGGTGGAAAAAGTGATTGGTGAGTTGTTAGATAAACGTCTCATACGTCCGTCGACCTTCTCCTTTGCTTCACCGATATTATTTGTCGTGAAAAAGGATGGGGGTCTACGGATGTGTGTGAACTACCGTAAGTTAAATACGACCAGAAGTAATAATTATGCAAATGACCAGAAGTAATAATTATGCAATTCCCCGTACTGACTTTCTGTTCGACCATTTAGAAGGCGCTAAATATTTTACCAAGTTGGATGTGTTCCAAGCATATTATCAAATTAGAGTGAAGCCATCCCATGTCAAATACACAGCCTTTAAAACTCCCTAGGGACGTATGAATTTCGTGTTATGCCCTTTGGGCTAAAAGGTGCGGCATCCACCTTCACGAAGGCAATTAATGAAGCTCTATGGGGAATATTAAACAAAGAGGCCATAGTGTATTTTGACGACATCTTGGTCTTTGCCCCTACTCTGGCCCTCCTGAAAGAGCACACTAAGAAAGTGCTACAGAGGTTACGTCAACATCGTTTTTTGTTGAAACGCAGCAAGTCCGTTTTTGGGGTAAATAGGATAGATTACTTAGGCTTTACCTTCTCGGACAAAGGAAAGCAATGTGAGAATAGATTAATTAAAACCATTAGAGCCTGGGTGCGTCCACGCAATGTAAGGCAGTTGAGATCTTTTTTGGGCACTGCCCAATTTTATAGGTTATTCATTCAGGATTACGCTCAGATTACAGCCCCGCTTTTTGACCTGTTACAAAAAGGGGTGCCTTTCAAATGGGGGCGAGAACAAAGGAGGGCGTTTGTAGAATTGAAGCGAAGCTTTGCTAAACCCCCTATTCTCAAAATCTTCAACGCATCGCGATCGCTGCATATACTATGCGATGCTTCTGAAGAGGCAATAGGGGCGGTCGCCATGCAGCAGTATGGTAATAGGTCGTTGCCTATAGCCTATGATTCTAGAAGGTTTAGGAGAGAGGAGAGACAACTCTCCATTTAAGCCAAAGAATTGCTAGCGGTAGCCCATGTAGCTAGAACATGGAGGCATTACATTCAGCAAGTACCGACTACGATTTACACCGACAATCAGTCGGTATCACATTTGCTCTCTCAGCCCAAGCTATCTAGGCTACAGGCGACAGTCCTGCAACATATCATGGACTATGATATATCGCTTCAATATATTAGAGCGTCATATAATGTTGTAGCCGATGCGCTGTCGCGGCGATATGTAGCGCGAAATAAATCTCAAGCTGAAGCTGAGAAACAAAATGAAGGTTCTGGAGAGCCTATAGCACAGTCCGCCAATATCATTTTATCGCGGGCTTCAAAAGGAGTTAATATATCCAATAAGGGTTGCAGTTCGAATCCGCGATCATTGGGGGCGATGATGTCACATCATAGCAAGCGAGGCAAGAGAGAGAAGTCACCTAAGCAGATGACGGGCTCCTCTGAGGTAAGCACTCAGGCGGAGGCGCCATCTCTTGCCGCGAGGCAAAGGCAATTCGTTCCAAGTAAATTTGCCTGCCATAAAAAGCGAAAGTCGCGTGATGCGAGCGTTGCGAGAGGGCGTTGCGCTGGCGGAACGAGAGCGAGCGACGAGAAAGGGAGTAGACCCGGGAAATTCAAGGAGCTCGGACAGAAAAAGAAGGTCAGGCTGATGTCATTCGAACACGCCGCGTCCACAGCAAAAGTGCAGGCTGAAGACACAAGTGAGGCAGGTGTTCTGAAATTAATGCCAGCTGAAAGTGAGGCCTTCGCGTCCGGGAGTACTAACAACAAAAGTTCCCCAGCAACGGAGTGTGCACCTGTTAGCGAGAACTGCCATATTGTTTTATTGAATTGTTTCGCCACAGGAGAAGAAGGTTTGAATATTACAAGACCCTGGACCCAAACGAACCCTGGGAGCAAACAGGAGAACGTAGTAGCGGCCAGCGAGGAAAACCTTCGTCAGACGACCGTGCAAGGAGGAGCAAGTGACGGGATTCATTTCCTCTCTTCCCAAGACCTTGAAGTGCTCGTCCGAGTAACAGGGAGTCTCAACTACGTCCCCGGCGAGGTCGAATTGCAGATTCGGTCGTCCGTGCGGATACAGTATTGTGTGGCTGTCCAAGGAGTGACGTCGTTCGGCGTCATCTTGCCCGAAGGAAGCGTGAGCGGCAACGAGGAATCGAGCCCACGACACGAGGAGATTATCATTGCCCCGTGGGGCCTAGCAACATATTTCCGAGAAGGCCTCGGTGGTGTGTACCCGACCTCATACGAGGTAAGTCTTTTCTCTTTCTCTCTCGCCTTAACGCTCGTGCAAATTCCACCAACGCACGTCAGACCATGCTAATATTAATACATTGTTTTGTATCAATTCCCAGGGCTTCTCGATGACAAACGCATCGCGTAGATGCCTTCCCAGTAGAGGCCGAGAGGCGGTCTAATTAGCAGAGTTAGAACTTTGGTTATTTGCCTCGTGAAGATTATGGTTTCAACCAAATTCTTTGAATCCTATTATAAACTTTCATATTATTTTAGAATTTATACAGGAGCTACTAGCTCCCTATTAATTAATTTGTAAGGATACTAATGTATCACGCTGCTCCTTAAAGAGGGTGGCATTTATATTTAAAATAAATCAATCTTCTTATCATTTTAATCTACCCTGTCCTGATTGTTATTACTTTACGTCATCCACTGCGTTAACTTAAATCTATACGTGACACTATTTCTTTCGGATGTACAATTTCTGCTTTCTTTCTCCATACCCGAATATTTCATCTGTAGAATCATGCATCTAGGCTGTTAACTGTGCATCACGATATGCCACGGCTGTATTACTGCTCCACTGACAGGGGAATCCCTCGAACTTGTATGTCACAGATTTCCACCAAATTGGAATATCTTACTCATCTGAAGCTACTATAGATGCTTGGAAATTGTGTTTCTTTCAAAATAAACCGCGGAAACAAAAAAATTTCAGCATACATAGCCATACAAGGACTCCATTGTTTAAGCGGTTAGGCTATGTGGGGTTCCCTTGTGAGTAATTGTCACCTTTAAAAGTGACTTGTAGTGACTCTGTTGCTCTCGAGCTGCAGCGAGCAGACGAGAGCAAATGTCGTTCGTCGGTGCCGCCATCCAGTGAGGCTTTCGAGAGAAAGGAGGCAGGCAAGCGCGAAGGCGAGAGGCAGGAGCGTCGGAATTGGCAGAATCGGAAACGGCACAGGAGAAAGCGCGCGAGCAGTGGTCTTGAGCGGGAGATTTGGATTCGTGGAGAGGAATTTTGGAACGGTACGAAGCGGACCTGGAAAAAGGCCCCTCCTGCGAAAACGAACAAAGCTAGGTCTCGTATCTCTGTAAAGGAAGGCTCCGCCGACGAGGATTCGGTCCCGCCGCCGTCGTTAGTGAGCCTGTCCTATACCTGCTCAAGAACTCTGTCATCTTGTCGCCATGCGTGCGAAATTCATGCTTCTGAGTCTTTTACAGTGACTCGAGGATTTTCGTCGTCGTGTACCCCGTCAAGAGTGGGAGAGCGATTAAGGCCACAACGAGTGAGCAGCCCGAGCCATGAGAAAAGCGAGCCCGTGTTCGGAGACGACGCTACCGGTCCGCCGTCACGTCAGCCGCCGTTGGTAACTCTGCCAACCGTGATTCAAGACCGAAACGCGCTCCGTTTCTTAGTGGTCATTGCCGGATTCCGTCCGCAAGCTTTGGAAGCGAGTTTCCCCGAGCTCCCCGACGAGGAAGGTCTACTACACGTTGCCTGCGTGATAATTCTCCCTTGGACGTTCACTGGCTGGATTCGGGAAGGCTTAGGCCACGCCTTCCCGTATTACAGGTGAGTGCCGTTCCATAATGGTATTTCTCATATCTCATGCTAGCCTCTCCTCACGTTATTAATATTTGTCCGCTCCCGCTCAAGAGCCCGCGGTAATTTATTTCTTTGAAATTCATTCTCGGAGTTAGAATGCTCCATTCAATTATTTCCTTTTTCTATAAGTTTGAACTTTGTTATTTCCTGGTTAGAAATAAATTAGGAAATTAATAACTAAGAGGTTTGACTAGTTGCGCAGTTGTCAAACTGCTTAACCAAAGGTAATCTCACGTTAATGCACCTGTGTTTTTGTTTCCTTTCTCGAACGCAGGGTGCGTCGTGTCCTCTATGGATAAGCGATCTTCAAGCCTTGTCTTGGAAAGAGTGGATGTCGTTCATCCGCTAGTCCGTTCCTAAGAGGACGTCATCCGATTCCAGGCATCCAAAGGATCATCTTGTATTTTGCTAATCATTTGTGTTAGTTGAACCCGAGCGACTTATCATTAACCTTTAATTCTCTTTTTATGGATCGAGGCCGAGATATCCTTATTCCACGTTGATTGTTTATCTCGACCTCCGTATTCACGCTCACCTTTCTTAAGGTGGGTTGATACTTTCTTTGTTAGGGCTCTACTGGAGAACTTTGTGGGGAATAGCTGCGGCTATTTAGTTTCTTATGATTCAAGAAGATCGTTGGGCCACAAAACTGTTTGTCAGTTTATCTTATTTTTGTTTATTCAGTGTTATGTCTTACACGTTATTTCTTTAACTTTTTCACTGCGTACTCATAACTTGATCGTGACAGTAATTTATTCATCTTTTGTACTAATACTTGTGCGAGACAGTGATTACTTGAATTCATATTTTCTTTTGTTTGCGTATAATTTTTAACTTCTACCTTTGTTCACCATGGGACACGCTTTGTGTTTCTAGTTCTTTTTTTATTTTCATTAATAAAAATCTTTTATTGTTTACTATGCAAGTGTTTATTGACTCATTATTAGCCAAATTTCCATTTTAACACCTGCCATATCAATTTGGATTTATATTACTTTCCTTTTAACTTTTTTCTTATCCTCAGGATTCACTTTCAATCCTTGTATAACACTCATAGAACTAATTATTATGCCAAACTCATACCAATCAATATTCCTGCTCAATATCACACTTGCTCCTACTTTATCATTACCGTCTACTCTAATCCTGCTGTCATGGAAGCATCGTGTTCATACTTTCTTGTACAGGGTGTTGCAGATAACTACAGTACAGTATAACGGAAAGCCTACCCGCTCGATTGCATGGGCCGGCTCGTCATCAAATGATAATTGGGTAATTTTATTTAGTTAAAATTGTTTGTTTGCTAAAAGTCATGACCAATTGAGTCAAGGTGGGGTGCACGCTGTACAACTACAGGGTAGGTGATACACAAAAAGTAAACACACTTATGAATGTCCTCCCCAGCTAGAGGGGACCAACAAACAAACCTTAATTCATACAAATTTATGCTTTGGAATATGTTTATGGGGATCGACTGCACAGGAAAATAAAAACATAATTAAACTTCAAAAACGTTTTTTACGTATACTGGTAAATAGGCCCGCTTTCTCTTCCGTCAGTTCAGAATTTAAAAACAATAACCTTTTAAAATTTGATGTACTTTATTTTATTCAACTAGCTCAATTTATATAAAAAGTCAAATATAACGTATATTATATTAGAAATCCTCCAATGATAAGTAATCCATGTCATCACTATCACACGAGAGAGCAAAAAATAGTAATCCCATTTTATAGAGTGAATTACTCAAAGAGATCAATCTCGATTTCTGGAGCTATCTGTTGATCAGAATTAACTAAAGAACTTCACGATGCACCTTCTCTTCAATTTTTTAAACATCTTCTCCTTAAAAGCATTCGCTCGGGCCAAATTACATCTAATTTAACTTCTGTTTACTATTAAGTGTTAGGCAGTGGCTACGTAAGTGCAACCTTGTACGCCTTCCGTTCAATGCAACGGAAGTGGCTCGCTATACCACCATCTACCAACAGTTTCAGACTCCAAACTTTCTCTAATTTCGAAACAAGTAATATGGCAGATTCCCATCGCTCAGTGGAAAACACTAGCCGCCACTTCTACAATACTAGTACGTGGACGCTAACGCTTTGCTCACGGCGACCCCGAATTACAAACATACCCCCAACATAACCGGTTACAGGGGCAGTTGGTTTCCCCTTCTACAATACTAGTACGCGGACGCCATAGTTCTGCTGACGCTCTGCTCCAGCGTCCCCTGCCCGCGGCGCACGCTCCCTCGCTTCGCTCACGGCGACGTCGATTTACATACGTACCCAAGCTATTTGTTTACAGGGGGCAGTTGGTTTCCCCTCGGCCGGTTACAGGAGGCTAATGATCCGTATATTTTAGTGGTCACAGAAATGGCTGCCAGAAAGTTACGGGACCTCATTTTATGGCTAAACCTAAGTTAACCTCAGTCAGCCTAACCCAACACTAGAACGCTCAAAAAATGCTGGCTTACCTTTAAGGCATGGTTCCTTTCGACAATGGCTAATCATCCAGAAATCAGAAAAAAAGAAAATATGAAATCCACATGCCAATTGTGTGGTTGCTATAACAACAGCTAGCCAAAACACGCCCTCTAACGTCGGAATCCATACAATACTGGTTTGATTCTGTTGGCAGATGGCGGCACAGCTTGCCACTTCTGTTGCATTGAACGGAAGGCGTACAAGGTTGCACTGTACGTAGCCACTGCGTAAATGTTAACTAATTTACACAGTTCTCTGTTTATTATACTATTAATTAATATTGTTGTTATTTAATATCATACTGTAGCGTACCACCCCCACAAACGTTGAAGTGAATTGGGCTGAGGAGTGTGGTTGCTAAGGGTTCGGGACCAAAATGGAATGAGCGATGCCTAATGCAATGACACTTTTATCCACAATCATCAATTTTATTCTATTCTTATATGTATCGTACACAATATCAAAAATGCTCCATCTTTACAGTATTCTTTTATCGATTGAAGGGACCCCATAACTCAAAACAAATCTCATTACGCTGCGCAAGACTTAAATGTAACCAACTGACATTCCTCAATCATGTGCATTAACCGACTTACATACAGAGGGGATCTCAAAGCTGCAACATTCGCAGAGCTTACTCCTAGGACGGACGAGTTTGTTCCCAGCCACTCCGTGTCCCCGAATTAAATATTTCTTTTTAAAACAAAACACTCAACGACGCAAGGCACCTCCTTTTAAGGCAGCAAAGAGGAGGACCAATAACTCTTCTTGGTGGGCAACGGGACTTATTTGCTCGTCGGCCACTGGCAAGCTGGTGTTACCTCCTGCTTGCGCAGAAGGTAAATACACTTGTATACCTCTACATCAGAGATCAGAACCGGGATCTCAGCGCTCAGACAGGTATGTGCGCGTTTGACCTCCCTCATGGTATTGACTAGTATACACGTATAGGAGCATAAACATCTTACTCAAGAAATCTATGCTTAATGCTAATTACAGTGTGGCTAAATTCTTTTCACAGTGTTTAAACAGGTGGAATGTCCGTCTCAACGGGTGGATAAAATTGCTTTCGTTGTCTTCTAAAAACATAGCACAGGTGACAGTGTTTCTTGGGTGAGCTACCTCCGGCGGGAGGACCAACGGCAACATCAAAGCTAGGCCACTCAAATGTCTATGTAGTCCTTGTGTTGAAAACAACATATAGAAAGTCACTCACTAGTTAATAACGAGCATTACCCCTTTTTCCCGTTTATCTACTCGAAGTGACAGCATTCCTCTCCATGAAATGGGTACGGCAGCATTGATAAAACCTTTGTGCATCCATTGACTGAAAATACGACGTTCCAGACTACAAAATATTCAATTCACGCTTGCACTGATGAAAACAATAGTCAACTCGCCAAATAATATGAACATCGAAAATCATGTTCAAAACTATGATTATAACAGTTAACAAAATTATGAAATACAAACTATGGAGCCACGGCCATAACTTTCGAACTTGGTCGGAAGAACTTTTCTCCGATGGAAGAATGCTATGTCCGCTTTGCTCAGAAACTTTTACAAAAAAAAGGCCTTTTTCTAACAAACACGCATAAAACACATAACAACTCCGCTTTTTTACGACAACACGCAACAATCCACTTCGGACACCACGCCATTTTTCTTGCTCAGCGCGCCAACAACTGCGGCTCCAACATAAAAAACATATTCACTAAATAAACAACAATCACTTACTATAACGAACACACAAATACACATTGCCAAACAAATAATAATTACAACAATTCCTAAATATCACTCGTTTTTATTCCAACTAAATCAATATCAATTAAATAAAACTTATTTTCACCATGGCTAGTGAACACCCCCCCTCCTTTCATCGTACATACGTGACTTCCATTTAACCGGAACGTCACATACCCCCGACGAAAAGCCTCGAACATGCCCTGTAAAGGGTTATATTTGAGTAACACACAAAAAAGAAAAAAAAACAACACTCAACTCAATCACCTTTAAAATAGCTCAATAACAAACTCATTCAACTAAGCGCTCCATACCTAACTTCCACTGCACTACCAAAATTACCAAACTAGGACAACAAAATCATCAACAAGGCAAAAAAAAAATGATTATTGATTTTAAACAGAAATATCATTACACAAACCAGTATTCTTACTACTTTTAAACACAAACATAACACATGCATTTCGAACGTTTTCCACCCTCACAACTCAGCTAAATTCTAACATCGTACAACATATGTTCTCAATCACGTCCCCCATCCAATCAAACAATAACAAACACCACTTAACTTCATTCACTCTCAACCCATACTACAACAAGCATACACCTAGTATAAATCAGCACACACACACCACAGGTAATGTCCCACTTATACAAAACTACCATTCCTGCTTTACCTCTCCCTGAAAACTCATCAGGGTTCCCATAACCGTCAACACTGGATTCTCCATCCCACTTATCTTGATTACGTTCTATTTCTGTTGCTTGTCACCCCCAATCCTCGAGACACTCGTCAACCTCCCTGGCATTCGCCATTACCAATTTCGGTCCCCTTTTTAGCTTCTCCTCCTTTATATCAATTTTACAATTTCCTGTTTTCGATTTACCGTTTCCCCGTCTTACCTTTTTCTTTAATCCTTTAGACCTCTTGTTAATTATCATTTGGTTAAGGACCTAGTCAACAATTTTTTTTTCTTGCTTCCAAAACTCACCTCTTTCTTCTTCCTGTTTAATAACCGACCTATCAACTTGTTCATTACCCTGGCTTGCCGGTTCCTCTGTTGCCAGGGCCACATCAACACAAATCGCTTGACCAGGAGATATACCCTTGAAAAATTAGGAGTCGAGTATGCAGTCACAATCGGGCAGGTGTCCACATGACTTGCTAGTGGCATATGATATACCTCAATCCCACTTAAATCATAACAAGGAAAGGCAGTATTCGCTGCATCCTCATATACAAAATTCCATGCCTCTGTCCTACATGGGGTCATCTCTTCCGCATAGGTAACCCCTGGGGCCTTATTCTGTCCCTGTACCATCTCGACATGACTACCATTCACATTCGGAATGAATCCAACACAATTGTTACCATTGCTTCCCCAATTCTGCCCATCTATTTCTGTGTTCATCCCATCCACACAAGGCATCTCCTGAGCATCGTGAACTACTATATTGTGTCTCAGCATATCCCTTATCCCATCATCTATACCCTCATCTATAACTACTCCCCTTACCCACTTCACCCAAACTTATCCTGTCTCCACCCACCTTACATCTCTAAATTTAACACCTCTCACTTGGACCCATCCCATTACATCTATGGCACTCACTTCAAATGGCCCAATCCATCTAGCTATCCTTCCTGCCTTCCCATAGCTTACTTCCCTCACCATCACATGTTGGGTCTTATTGCCACTTACCCCATGTATGTTATATGGTTGATTTTCCTGTCCAAAACCAGCTTCAAGCTCAAAACCACCGTTCGGGCATAAATTATCATTAGGCATTCTTTCCATAGGTAGCACGTCAGCTCCCCTGGACATTTGTGATGCTGAGCATTGAAAAGTTAACCCTTTCAGTATATCCCTCCCCAAAATTCCGTCATATGGGCGATCAGAGAAGGAATGAACTAAAAACGTTCTTGTGCCTATATGACATCCCTGCACCACCAAATCCAGCATACCACTTTGACGTAAATTCAAACAGGACCATTAATTCCTTTAATTAATTTAATGTCCGTGGCCTGTAAAGGGGGTCCTGCCAGATGTCGGTATGCATCCTCGTCGATGAGTGACACCTGGGAACCCGTGTCAAACAACATGGTGACGAGCTGCCCCTGCAAACATACTGCTGCTAGGCAGGTGCCACCCTCACCACACTGAGGGACGACCAGACCTTCCGGCTGCCCTCCTGTATTCACACTACGAGGACGTGGTGCAGGTTGGGGACAGTTCCTTGCTAAATGACCTAACTGGCTACAACGGTAACAGCCAGCATTGGGTGTTGGGCCCCTCGGCACAATAGCCCGTGTTTCATTTGGTAATGCACTCGCCTGTGCCCTTGAGGCCTGCGTCTGACACGTAACCAACTCTCCATGGCCCACGCCAATCCCTCCACTACTCCTTCTAATCTTTGTATTGACTCTTCGCATTTACATTTAGATTCCTGCGGTTTCACACCTTCACCCCCAGGCGTATTTGTTCTATTCCCTTTGGGATTTGTACGATTACCCTGTGCTATTGGTTCACCGTTTTGGCACCCCTCTCCAGTCTCTTTGACGTTAGCAGTTTTCTTATATTTCTTCTCTAATTTCTCGGAACGCCGAGCCAAAACCACTGCTTCCTTATACGTTTTGGGGTTGGCAATCATCAGTGCTCTCCTGTGGGCAAGTAAGCAACTGTGAGAGAACCGCTGTAATAACACTGTGTCCCGTATACGTACAGCCTCAGGAGTAGCACTGATGTAACGATCCATTGCCAACTTCAAACAGCAAAAGCAGCCACAGACTCGTTCGTACCTTGAATGGTATCATGAAGCTCTTGCGAGTTGAGATATATTCGCTTTTCTCTTCTTCCTGATGAGGTCTGCGATAAGACCTTTAGGAATCCTAAGCAGACGAACTGGACTCAAT
>JAHWFO010049833.1:0-20672 GCA_023313115.1 Rhysida immarginata
TGGTGGTGCTATTACAGAAGTTAGTTCAACATCACAATCTTAGTGCTTTAACAATACATTATTGACGTCATGTTCATGCCTAGTAGTATCTAGGAGGCCTTGGTACCACGGTCTATAGATATTCATGGTCATCGAGCTTCGGCCATTTTCCATTGTTTCGAGAAGCTAAGGAAAACAGATCGCGCCAGGTGCCGCATAGATCACAATATTTCCGACCGCAACCTGCGATAGAGATTTTCATTGAAACTGAATACGAAAGTAAAGTTTCTCTCTGCCGATAGGGTGGCGCTGCAGGCGCAGTTGGGCAGATTATACATGCAGCGCCACTTTTCAATAGAGTTCCTGCCCTACCGGGAGCTAGAAACTTTAGCTTCATTTTAACAATGGAGCTCGATGACCATGAATATCTATAGACCGTGCTGTGCACAGACCAGGAGATTAAAAGACTATGGCAATTATGGACAAGGAGCAGGAGAAGTTAGCATTTTACATTCAGGATGATTATTGAAAAACAACTCATTTATTTTACATTTGTCTTGTATTCCTGATGAATTTACGTTCATTATATATATATATATATTTTAATTTCTAATTTTTATTTTGAACAAAACAGTTTCAGTTTCAGTTTCAGGAATAGCTGATGATACTGATCGATAGCACAATATTGAGAGATTTACCATGTTATTTTAAGACCATAGACTTCTTATAGGTTTTCCAGTAATCTATAAGCAAAGAACTATTTTCTGTATTTTTTTCGAAATTTTAGGCTCAGTAGTTTCGGAGATAAGGTGGGGGGAATGGTCAATTTCCATTTTTTTTTCCTTAAATAACTTTAAAACTATTTATTTTAAAATTATAAAAAAATATATTTGAGACCCCCACAACAAGCCCTTTCATTTGATATATCACACGATACAGTTTGCAAAACTTTTTTTTTTAATTTTCTAATTTGCCCTCCAAAAGTGACCCCTATATTCAAAATTCATTTATTTACGTTACACGTCCGTATTTGGGTCACAGAAATACATATGTGTACCAAATTTCAACTTAATCGGTCCAGTAGATTCGGGAATGGGGGGGATGGTCAATTTTCATTTTGTTTCTTAAATAATTTTAAAACTATTTATTTAAAAATTATAAAAGAAATATATTTGAGACCCTCACATTAAGCCCTTTCATTTGATATATCACACTATACAGTTTGCAAAAGTTTTTTTTTAGTTTTCTAATTTGCCCCCCAAAAGTGACCTTCATATTCAAAATTCATTTATTTACGTTACACGTCCGTGTTTGGGTTCCAGAAATACATATGTGTTCCAAATTTCAACTTATTCGGTCTTGTAGATTCGGAGTAAATTGGCTGTGACACCGGGACAGACAGACACAGGAGTGATCCTATAAGGGTTCCGTTTTTCATTCGGACGTACGGAACCCTAAAAAAGACAAAATTAATATTTTTGCATTTAAGAAATAGAGATATAACAAATAAAAATAAAATATAAATATCTTCACCACCGTGCATTTTGCTATTCCAATTATAATAAGTTTGACAAAAATTTCATTAGCATTATCTAAGTATGTTTCATACAAAAAAAAAAAAAATACAAACGAACGACTTAAATAAATGTTAATTCATATCATAAATAATTTTTCCAAATTAAAATAATTTTTAATAATCTTATGTTGTTAAACTTAATATCCATGAATCAATAAGTAAAGGAACTGATTAGCGAATTGGTAATTGATTTAATAAACCTCACGCGTTTCGTGGTAACCACATCATCAGGGTAGGACACAACTACCCTGATGATGTGGTTACCACGAAACGCGTAGGTTTCTTAAAGTCAGTTACCAATATCCATGTTGGGAGAGTTTATTAAAAATCTGTGAAATATAATATTCTTTTTCTCTTGCACCATAGAAGACGAGATATTTGGTACTACATAATATAATTGTTTTCTTAAACCTTACTAAATAATAATAATAATTTTTTTATTTAAAAATCTTTACGTACAACACAAACATAAAAATTCATAGGGCAAAATAAAAAAAAATCCAAATAATAATAATTGTATCGCGAGAGTATGATCTGAGCGACTCCACAGACGTAATCCAACAAGCAGGTAATTCAGATTAATAATAATAATGGGATATTAAACGGATTTTTTTTTTATGAAAACTAGCGTAAGTCACATTATTTAGGAGAATTGTTCCCTTTTGCATGACATACCAAATGAAGAGTGCTATACTTACAAATCGGCGCTCAAATTCGCACAATTCACGTTTTATCGATGCCAATCCACGACTTGGCCCTTCAAAAGTATCTTAAAAATCTTCAACATATATTAATGTTTTTCACGACGTAATGCAGTATTTTGTTCATTTTAGCGAAAAGCGTCGCTTTAGTACACGCTCGGCCCTATGCGGCCAATGCTTTTCAGTATCGAGGCTGGAACCAAAATAGTGGATAGGAATACCTACATCTTTAGAGCCTTACTGCTACCAGAGGATCCGCTTTACGTATGCAAGGGGTGGTCGTCGAAGAAGCACGACCGCTCGGGAGGACCGTAGCATAGCGTTTTCAGCAAAAACAGAAAAAATCAGACACCCGCACAGATAGCCGCAGCTCTTGCCGCTGCTACAAGTACTCATGTTTCTGCCAGAACCATTTCCCGTCGGTTGAATGATGTTGGGCTGTATGCACGGAAGCCTGTGAAATGCATTCCACTATCTCTGCTCCATCGACGGAAGAGATGCAAGTGGTGTGACGAGCATCGTGCTTGAGGCGATCAGGAGTGGTCGATGGTGATTTTCTCCGACGAATCTCGGTTCACGACGCAGAGTGATTCTGGGCATCATCTTATTTGGCGTGAAAAGGGAACTCGTTATCACCAACAACACGTTCGGGAAGTGCAACGTTTTGGTCAAGAAGTCATGCTGTGGGGGTGCATCATGCATTATGCCAGAACCCCCCCCGTCACATCTTTGCAGGAGGGTCTGTTACAGCAGCACGGTATTGCAGGGAGATTCTTCTGGATCACGTTCGTCTTTTCCGTGGAGCAGTTGTTTCAGAGTTTGTGTTCATGGACGACAATGCCCGTCCACACAGGGCGAACATGGCATCGGTTGTTCTTGAGAGTGAGGATATCAAGCGTTTGCAGTTACAGGATGAATGGGATAAGATCCGAATGCTCTTTTCAACAGTCTGGTGGGAAGCATGCCAAACAGATGTAAAAAATGCATTGCGGTTCGAGGAGGCAATACTCATTACTAAGGGTCTCACATTTCAAACCGATGGCAAACAACCAACATTTTTCTTTAGTCACTCATTGATGCTTCATGAAACCTCTTCTGCCTTTGCCATTATGTTTTTTTCCTTACTTCAAATTCCATGCCATTTTATGTTCATAAAGTCAGTGTAACACGTCTATTCAAGTTTCGATAACGTTTATTTCTTTGGACAATATTTATTGACAAAAAATGTTTCTGTTCCTTGGCAATTGTCAAGCAGTCTAATTATAGGCCTATTTTTATTTTATTTTATATCTCATATTTTTAACTTATTTGAAACATAAGAAGAGAAATAGGGGACGACCTTTCACTTGTCCACTATGAACAAGTGGAAGGTTGTTCGCCATTTCTTCTCTTATGTAAATATCCACAGTTGTTGTTACATTTGTTGATTATACTATTTGAACAATTTACTACGGGTAGAGGTCAGGCAGATACAATGTTTTTGACCTTTCAAAAGTTTATGATAGTTTGAATTTTGATATGTTGATTTCGAAATTAAATTTTATGGTATGTCAGTCCGATGAGCTTTTTATCGGGGAAACAGTATTTTATGAAATTTAATAACTTTGTTTCCAACTTTATTTCAGTCCAGGGAAGGTATTCCTCAAGTTTCAGTACTAGATCCGTTTTTTTTAATCTTTACATGTATGTCAGTCATTATATACGTTAAAGTCATTACAGTTAATCTCTTTTATTCGCTGATGATATAAAAATTTGCACACGTATTTTGTTCAGTGTTAATTATTATTAATTTAATTTATTATTCAAATTTTGATAATCGTTTTCTGAGCATGAGCGAGCAATCACATTGTAAGAGATCGTAATTGTTATGAGCTCGAGAATAAGAACACGATTGCCGTTGTTGAAGGAAATTTTGTTTTAACGTTTGTAATATTTTGCTCTTTATCTAACTAAATATTCGGATGTGTTCATTGCATTAAGAAGGTTTGATGCCTATTCTTTTATGTTTTATTTATTAGTTATTAAAATTTATGGGTTAATTTCTACTATCTGACCAAAATTGCAAGCTGTTCAATTCAATTGTTGCTCCTGCGTTTTTCCTCCTTTCAAATTCATTTGTTGGGTGATTTTACTGTTGCTGCTGGCTGTGGTTTTTCTTATGTTTGGCGAGAAGTGATATCACATATTTTGTGTTTCTGGTGGCGGACTTTTATTGTCTTTGGTTGTGAAGTGTCTTGTTTCTGGATTTAGGCGTTGGAGGGCGTGTTTTTGCCGGTTTTTCCCGTCGTGCAGTAGCTGTTGCCATCGCAACCACACATAATTAGCATATCGCGGTGGTTTCGAGTTATTTGTGGATTTCTGATTTTCTTTTTTCTGCTTTCTGGATAATTAGCCATTGTCGAAAGGAATCCTGTCTTAAAGGTAAGCCAGCATTTTTTGAGCGTTCTGGTGTTGGGTTAGGTTAACTAAGTTGGGTTAACTTAGGTTTAACCATAAAATGAGTTCCCGTAACTTTCTGGCAGCCATTTTTGTGACCACTAAAAAATAGGGATCATTAGCCTCCTGTAACCGGCCGAGGGGAAACAAACTGCTCCCTGTAACCGAATGGGTTGGGGTATATATCAGTTATTTACCCCCGGAGCGGGACGTCATAGACAGAACGCCGAAGGCGTTCGAGTAACGGAAAACAGTGACCAATGAGAGAGTGGTAAAAGTTTGTTAAATTTAAAGGTAGTTAAGTTTTTTCCTTAGGTAACCTCTCTCAGTCTATGGCGGGTCGTTCATCACTGAAACTACTTTCGGGCTTGGTCACGTAATCTGAAAAAAAAAAAAAAACGCAGCTTCCTGAACAATCGACGGGAAAGAAAACGCGTGGCAACAATTAAAGTGAACAGCTTGCGATTTTGGTCAGATAGTAGAAATTTACCATATATGTAATATGTAAAGGTCTTGCAATATGTAATGTTCATATTACTCAAATAAATATAACATAATGGGCGAATTATTTTGAGCGGATAGAGAATACAACCGGGCCTTGCTTGGTTTTTTTTTTTGGGGGGGGGGGTTGTTTCTTAAAGTGTGGGTGCAGTTTTAAATAGTATGGGTGGTTGATTTTTGCAGAAGTAATAAAGAGTGGGTGGTGTCATGGTTGTGTTGTCGGTTTTGGTTTTCTTGGTTGCTTCTTTGTTTCATGTTGTTTTTCTGCTTAACTTTTATTTCTGCTGGTGGGATTCGATCCTGGAGCGGTTCGGTCTTTTGCTAACTGAGCTGTGAGGCTGGTGAGTTTGGGAGGCGTTTGTTAGGCCTAAAAACTAAATTCCAGTTGTTTGTTGATTTCATTGCAATGCAGATTGTGCAGTTTTGACTTTTTTAGGCTTCTGGTTGGGGGAGGATAAATTCTTTTTTTTAAGGGCGAGTTTTTTTTTCTTTGTGTTGGTGTTGTGTGTGTTTATCAGTGGTTCGGTATTGGGGTGCGTTTTCTTGTTTTTTAGAAGTTCCTTGGCGTGTATTTGATGGTTTTATTTATTGTTAGTAGGTTGTTTCAGTTTTTTGGGGATTTGTGGAGAGTGAGGGCGGGTAGATATGTGGTTGGCGGTTGTGGTGTTCGGGCTGTGTTTACGTGCAGGTTCCGCTGATGGAGGGTTAGTCCAGGTTGGAGCATGGTAATTCGGGTGGAGGCAGTGGCTTTTCCTTTATGGGGTACAGTCTTGCCGCGGATTTGAAAAATTCGTGGATTCTATGTTCTCTTGGAGGTTTTCTTTTCCAGAGGAATTCTGCGATGGAGTTGCTGCAGAATTCTACGAAATGGTGTTTTATGAGGCCGGATCGAGGAAGTTGCTGCAGACTTCACGCCAAACTCTTTCTATTGTTTTGTGTGGGCGCCTGTGTCACGGTCGACGAAATTGTGTCGGTGATTTAATGCGAGATGTTTAAATAATTTTGGATATAGTGATTGATATGCTCGTCAGTAGTCCGAGATTATAGTGGTGCCGGGTTCGACATACTCACTGATGGCTGTGATGAGTGTGCTGGCGTCTCTTTTTTTCGACTGGGATTATGAAACATTCTCGTGTGTCCATTTCGATTTTGCGAAAATCCATTCTCCCTCATTTATGCGGCCTCGGTTGTTTTTTCTATTCCACCTTCGCCTCATCTACCTCAATTTTGGTCCCTGGTCCGCCGATTTTTCTGCCCCCTTCATTTTTGTTCGGTGATTATGTCATCGATGAACACTTCACATATAAAACTGTACCAGTCGACTATTGTGTGTTTTGAGCGGAATTGTAGGTTGTATTTGTTGAGTTCACATGCTTGGCTGCATTTGAAACAGTTTAGTGATTGTTTGATGGTCGATTAAAAACTGTAGAAGGAGTCTTTGTCGCCGGACAGTCTTGCCATTGACGTTAATACATGAGTGCAATTTTCCATGCGGGGCGGAGGATTGTTTGTGTGGCTTTTCGGTTTGGTTAAGTTGTCGTTGGTGAAGCTTTCTTTCTTGGTCGTCCATGGGTTTTTGTTGTTGGAGCTTCGGTTTCCTTTGGTTTGTTTGTTACCTGCCGTTTCGTCTCTGCAATTTCGTCATGGAGGTTTATAAGTGGGCGATTAGGTCTTTTTTATGTGCTGATGTGCTTTTCATATTGCGTTGATGTCTGCAAAGGTGCTCATGGTGTTTATCGAAAAATAAAACTTTGAGATTCTACGTTCTGAGATTCCTGGAGCGGGTGCGCTTTTTTTGTTGGGCTGTCGTTGTCAGTTTCAGGGAAAACAGTTGTCCGGTTGGCAGTGTTTATTGCGTTTTTTTGGGAGTGTGTTTTTGAACTAACGCTTGAAGTAGCTTGTTAGTTTTTCATTTGTTGTTTTGATTCGTTTTTTAAAGTGAAAAAAAAAACAGTTTTAAATGGGTTTTTTGAATAATTTTAAAAGGTTTTTTTTCTGCTGACAACGGTTTGGCTCGTTGATGGTGGGTGGATGGTTTTGTTGGGGTTAGTTTTTTTTCTTTGGTGTTGAGGGCGCGAGGTCGCTTGCGGATTTTTTAAAAATATTTTGGTCTTTATGTGCTTGGTGGGGTGGAATGGAATCGAGTCCAGGCTCAAAAATTTATATTTTATTTTTCTGTTAGGGACTCTCTTCCTATTCAACACTTAATATGGTTATGTCGAACTTTTTTAGGGGGTTGGACCTTTTTAAATCCTCTCGGCTGAATATTGAAGTTTTTATATTTGTGTTTTTTGTTTCGCTGTTTGGTTGGTCGGTTCATTGGTATGCCCCTTTTTGGACATATATCTCTTTTGGGAATGCCTAGAATTCTAAAGGGATTTTTTTATTTTGCCGTTGTATTGCACCTGGATATTTTACATATTGGCTAGTTTTAGGAACGCTTTTCTATTACTGTATTGCGACAGTCCTAGAGGTTATAACAGCATGAATTCTCCGTGGCATGGATTCAATTAACCGCTGTAAGCATGTTCCGCGATTTTTGTCCATGCTGCTCCCAGGTGATGCTTATTGGATGGTGGTGAATCCATGACTCGAATAACCCGTTCCAGCTCATCCCAAAGATGTTCGATTGGGTTCAAATCCGGGGACTGTGGTCTCCAGAGGATTAAGTTGAATTCATTATTGTACTCCTGGTACATTCCATGACGATACGAACCTTTTGACACGGAGCATTGTCCTTGTGGAAGTATCCTTCCGATGGGGCACACAGTAGCTATGAAGGGAGGAACGAAGTCAGCTAAAATGTTCAGGGAGCCTTGACCATTAGGCCTTTCACACGACGCCACCAGAGCCAGGCCATCACCTTTTTAGGTGCCGTGTTGATATTTTCCTACCTGGCACATCGCTGTCCGCTATTTTGTTTAAACAATGATTTGGCCTCCACGTTCCCCAGATTGCAATCCCATTGAACATTTGTGGGAAGTCATCGAACGATCTGTCAGGTCGTCACCAACACAACTGGTAAATGCATCATCGTTATAGAGTGCAGTGGAGGCGGCATGGCTTGCAGTGCCTGTGAACGTGTTCCGGGAACTGGTAGACTCTCTTCCACAACAGGTCGCCACCGTTATCCTGGCCAGAGGGGGGCCCAACACCTTATTATTAGGACCTTTGATGAGTAAGTGTATACATCAATTTGAGATTCTGTATTAAACTGGATGGGAATTTTTCATTAATTATTTAATGGACTGGAAAGAGAGGAATTACATGTTTCTTCCTCTCTTTGTGGGATTGTATTGTTTTGCCTCTTACAAATGCTCATTCGTGAATCATGATATTTTCAGGAGTGATCATACAATAAATAAGGTAAAGGTCATTATTTTGCTTACATATATTCTAAGTGTTTTATTGATTCAGAAAAAATATGAAGCTGCTTTTTCTGCTCTAGCGAGTTTATCGTCTCAAGGTAATATATCTACTCCAGTCGTTGGACCTTCCCTGTATCATCTTCGAATCATTCTCAGGCGATATTGAAGCGATGTGGCGGCCCATTGTCATCTTGAAAGACGGCCAGGTCGTTGGGGTGTTGGAAGGGTGAATATGTCTTCCTTCGAGCAGTTGATGAAACCGCGGACCATTCAACGTGTTTTCCAGAAGAACAAGAGGGCCCGTTCCATACCAGGAAAACGCACCAGACCATGACTGGACAACGCCCTCTTGGCATGCTGGTTGTTCTTGTGAGGATATCAAGCGTTTGCAGTGGCCCGCATACTCCCTGCACCTGAATCAGATTGAACATACCTGGGACGCTCTTGGTAGAAGTATGGTACAAAGGAATCCCCCTCCCAGAAACGCTGCAGGAACTGACAACTGCGTTACAGGAAGAATGGGATAAGTCCAGACTGCTCTTTTCAACAGTCTGGTGGGAAGGATGCCAGACAGATGCAAAACATGCACTGCGGTTCGAGGAGCAAATACTCAGTACTAAGGGTCTCACATTTCAAATAGGTCACAAACAAACAACATTTTTCTTTAGTCACTCATTGATGCTTTATGATACCTCTTCTGCTTTTGCCATTATGTTCGTTTCCTTACTTCAAATTCCATGCCATTTTATACGTCTATTCAAGTTTTGGTAACGTTTATTTCTTTGGACAATATTTATTGACAAAAATGTTTGTTCTTTAGCAATTGTCAAGCAGTGTAATTGTAGGCCTATTTTTATTTTATATCTCACATTTTTAAATCAATTGGTTGCATTTTGGTCAATATTGCTGTAATTATAAAAGAGAAAATGGTCTAGGAATAGCTATATGGTAGTGTTTTATTGCGAATCTACGCGTTTCGAGGAACTCTCATCATCAGGATTCTGAACAACTACAAAGAAGGCAGCGACAATCGACAATCGAGCAGTATAGTGAAACGTTATTCGAGCGGCACTAGAAGCTAAGCTTCCGTAATCTCACCCTTCTTAAATAAATGCCAAGGGAATTACACTGAAGTAGTTAAGAAGCGTGACGAACCCATAAAGGTCATCCATAATATGAAGGAGAAAATACCCCCTCTTGGTTGGAGGTGATATTGATTGACGACTGTCTAGACTAGAAGCAGACCACTAGTATTAGATAAAACACGGCCTATGAAGTCCAGTAATCTAGAAATATGACATTATCAATGTCTTCAAAATTAATATCAAGTATATGCCGTGGATCACGATATCTCTTTTTATGCATAGGATGATTTAAAATGCCCCAGACTAGCTCGTTGCTATGATTTTCTATATTGGGCAGCATGGATTCCATGAGCCCTTGAACGTATTTGCCAATATGAGTCATGTTGAAGTCATTATAAATGGAAGAATTGCGAACAATTCTCCGATCTTTTTGCGCAATAGTCCTAAGGGTAACGTTTTGGAACGTTTGCAGTTCTTTCCACCTAGTCTTACATATTGTTGCCCAGACGGGCATACCATACGTCAAGATGGTCCGAACAATGACCTTATAGAGTAGGAGTTTATTATCAATATTTAGAGCACTATTCCGGCCCAGCAGAGCAATCAAGCTAAACTTGGCTCTCCTGGCCTTATTCAACGCATAAGTTGCGTGGGGAGTCCAGGTAAGTTTAGAGTCAATAACAACACCAAGATATTTATA
Source organism: Rhysida immarginata (assembly GCA_023313115.1). Lineage (NCBI taxonomy): Eukaryota > Metazoa > Arthropoda > Chilopoda > Scolopendromorpha > Scolopendridae > Rhysida > Rhysida immarginata. The sequence goes on from JAHWFO010049833.1 coordinate 10,347, forward strand.
AGTTTCAACCCAGTCCAGTTTTTTGCCATATAGTGTTAGAGAATCTAATGATCTTTCTCTTCTTGGAGACAAACATCGCCTTGCATTTGTCTACATTCAATTTTAGCCTCCACTTGCTAAACCAGCTCTCACACTCCTTTAGAGCCTTCTGTAGCCGCGAGACTATTACGGCTGGTTGACGAGCACAGGTCAGTATAGCAGCATCATCTGCGTAAAAAAAGAGCTTACATTTGGAAGGACTTGGAAAGTCTCGCATAAAGTAATTGAATAATACTGGCCCCAGGACTGAACCCTGTGGGACACCAGCCTTTATATCATACATAGGAGATAGACTATCTCCAACTCTGACCTGAAAGAACCGGTTGGAGAGAAACGAGTGTATCAGAGTAATTATATCTTGAGGAAATCCATCCATAATCATTTTAAAAATAAGACCATCGTGCCAGGCTTGGTCAAAGGCTTTGTGTACATCGAGGAAAACGACCCCATAATACATAGAGAGATTAAGGGGCTCATTGATATCCGCTGCGAGCCTCCATGTTTGGAGTTGGCAGGAATGGTTTGAGCGAAAGCCAAATTGTTCATCGCGGATGAGATCAGAGTACTTAATGAATCTCTTGAGAATTGTTTTTTCCAGGATTTTGGAGATCGATGGTAACAGACTGATGGGCCTGTAGCTAACAGGATTTGCAGGATTTTGTCATGGCTTAGGAATGCTTAAGACAACTGATTGCTTCCAAGCGTCCGGGAAGTAAGTGTTCTTCCAGCAGTCGTTAATCACTTTTGCAATATCTTGAATTGTATTTTGAGGTAAATTTTTCAAAGCATTGTTCTTAATAGAGTCTTTACCTGGAGCTTTTCTCGTTTTTTAATTTTTAATGATGCTTTGGACTTCATTTACATCAATGCTATGTTTTGGGAATTCATTGCCGTGAATATTATAGAAGCCAGTTATGCAGGATTTTACTTTCTCAGACATATCAAGTCCTATTTGCCGACCATCAGTAGGCGTGACAAACTGTTTTGAAAGTGAATTTGCAATAAGCTGCGCTTTATCATCATCATTCGTGATGAATTTGCCACTTTGTACTAACAGGGGTGGGATATTAATGGCTTTCTTGTTTTGCAAGGCTCGAACCATGCACCAAATAGAGTTATCCTGGGTCGGCAGACTCTTAACTTTATCGTTCCACCTGTCATTACGAAGTGCTTTTACCTCCTCGTGAACTCTTCTAATGAGCCTATTATACTTGGTCTTAAGCCATGAATCACGAGTTCGGTAGCACTGCCTTCTAACCTTATTCCTTTGCTCAATTAATTGTTTGATTTCTGGGTGGATTTGCTGAAGGTAATACACAATTTTGCCGATTGTTGATTGGCTTTTAAATACAATGAAACAGAAATGTTTTAATACATAAGTAAGCAATTAAATAAAATATAAATATAGATTGAAAATAAAAACCGGGGCAAAAGACCGGGTTCATACACTTCTATATGAGTGAAGATTGGGGCAAATGTCCTTGTTACAAAATGTCCTGTGACATGAAAAATGAAAAAAACTATCCTTTCGCTGGAAATTTTTCCTATCTTTGAAGTAAATGTAAAAGGCAAATTATATTTGAAGTAAAAAATTATATTTTTAACTTATTTGAAACATAAGAAGAGAAATATGGGACGACCTTTCACTTGTCCACAATGAACAAGTGGAAGGTTGTTCGCCATTTCTTCTCTTATGTAAGTAACCACAGTTGTTGTTACATTTGTTGATTATACTATTTGAACAATTTACTACGGGTAGATGTCAGGCAGATAAAATGTTTGACCTTTCAAAAGTTTGATAGTTTGAATTTTGATATTTCGATTTCGAAATTAAATTTTATTGTATGTCATCCGACTTTAGTAGCTTGGTGATGAGCTTTTTATCGGGAAGACAGTATTTTATGAAATTTAATAACTTTATATCCAACTTTTTTCAGTCCAGGGAAAGTATTCCTCAAGTTTCAGTACTAGATCCGTTTTTTTTAATCGTTACATGTATGTCAATCATTATACAGGGTGAATACAAGTCTGAACCCCCCTTTTATTTTTTGAACCGAAGCAGATATGTCAATTTTGATGAATCCAATGAATAGGAATTTGTGGGTGGCCTATCCCATGGTGAACTTTTCATCATCCCAAATATGCAAATTAGGACACATTCAAAATTTATCTCAAAAACCGTAAGGGATAGAGAAAAAAACCGAATTGCAAACTTGTTCGGCATAAAAAAACAAACAAAACACAAAAAAATCATCCAAATCGGACCAACCAATCTCCCACCATCACGTGGTGAACTGTTTGTAGCTTATAAATAGTCACACAGCACAAGGAAAACTGAACGTTGAAATATCCACCATGTAAAGCATGCAAATCAAAAAATTAACATAAATTACCATACTCACATTCACTTTCATGCGGAAAAGCAAATAAAAGGCATGTTTCAGTACACAGAAGACAGAACAATTCCTGGATGGCAAGCTACACTGTTCCGGAAATGGTCAACATGATCTTCTGCTTCGGAGAGGCAAGGAGAAACCTACATGCTGCAGTTAGGTTGTATCGAGACAGATACCCTAACGAACGCCGTCCATCTCGTCAAACAATGCGTCACATTGTTCAAAGATTCAAAACATTTTTACCCATACCATATTCATTGTCACCTTCTGCAACTGGTCACTTCCTGCCTGGATGACAATCCAAACTTCATTCATCAGGTGTTGTGGACAGATGAAGCCCAGTTCACCAGGGATGGAGTTATCAACAGGAACAACCATCTTCATTGGGCAGACGAAAACCCACGATGTCTGCGAGAGGCAACTCATCAAGTGAACTGGGAAATCAATGTGTGGTGTGGATTGTACAATGACACTGCGATAGGACCGTATTTTTACGATGGAACACCGACTGCAGAACGCTACCGGGCGAAATTCTCAACGAGGTAGTCACAGACTTCATTGACAATTTGCCATTGGCCTCGTATCAGCGCACGTGGTTTCAGCATGTTGGAGCTCGTCCACATTACGGATTGGTCGTTCGCGAGCGTTTAAGTGAGATGTTTGGACAACAATGGATTAGCCGAGGAGGACCAGTTCGTTGCCCATCCCGCTCCCCTGATTTTACACCACTTGACTTTTTCTTGTGGGGGATATCTGAAGGACATGGTTCCAGCCCGCCTCACTGGAGGATCTGGTTCAACGAATCCAGGAAGCGTGCCGAGGAGTGACACCAGCCATGCTTGCCGATGTTTTGGCGTCAGTTAGCTTCCGTGTCCAATTGTGTTATGGTGCCCACGGTCGACACATCGAGCATTTTGTTAATTAACTTTTTTTTAAACTGTTTAAAGTAATAACTTGTTTGTGTAGTGTGACTGTTTGTAACCTACAAAGAGTTCACCACGTGATTGTGGGTGATTGGTTGGTTGGTCCGATTTGGATGATTTTTTTTGTTTGTTTTTTTATGCTGAACAAGTTTGCAGTTAGGTTTTTTTTCTCTATCCCTTACGGTTTTTGAGGTAAATTTTGAATGTGTGCTATTTGTATATTTGGGATGATGAAAAGTGCACCATGGGATAGGCCACCATTCATTGGATTCATCAAAATTGACATATCTGCTTCGGTTCCAAAAATAAAAGGGGGGTTCAGACTTTTGTATTCACCTTGTACTTAAATTGTTTTTCTTTGTTTTTTGACCAATCTGAAGGCGTCATTAGAGTCATTAGAGTTAATCTCTTTTATTCGCTGATGATATAAAAAATTGCACACGTATTTTGTTATTTGTTAATTATTAATTTATTATTCAGATTTTGATAATCGTTTTCTGAACATGAGCGAGCAAGCACATTGTAAGAGATCGTAATTGGTATGAACTCGAGAATAAGAACACGATTGCCGTTATTGAAGGAAATTTTCCGGTTGAACTTTATCTCACTAAACATTCGGAAGTGTTCATTGAGTTTTTTTAGGCTTATGGTTGGAGGAAGGGCGAGTTTTTTTGTGTGTGTGTTGGTGTTGTTTGTTTATCAGTGGTTCGGTACCGGGGTGCGTTTTCTTGTTTTTTCGACGTTGCTTGGGGCGGATTTGATGGTTTTATTTATTGTTGGTTGGTTGTTCCAGTTCTTTGGGGATTGGTGGAGAGTGAGGGCGGGTAGATGTGTGGTTGGAGGGTATGGTGTTCGGGCTGTGTTTACGTGCAGGTTCCGCTGATGGAGGGTTAGTCCAGGATTGAGCATGGTTCTTCGGGTGGAGGCAGTGGCTTTTTCTTTCTGGTCTACAGTCTTGCCGCGGATTTGAAAAATTCGTGGATTCTGTTCTCTTGGAGGTTTTCTTTTCCAGAGAAATTCTGCGATGTATCCTACGAAATAGTGTTTTATGCGGCCGGATCGAGGAAGTTGCTGCGGACTCTACGCCAAACTCTTTCCATTGTTTGTGTGTGGGCGCCTGTGTCACGGTCGAAGAAATTGAATCGGTGATTTACTGTGAGGTGTTTGAATAATTTTGGATCCAGTGATTGATATGCTCGTCAGTAGTCCAAGATTATAGTGGTGCCGGGTTCGACATACTCACTAATGGCTGTGATGAATGTGCTGGCGTCTCTTTTTTTCTACTGGGATTATGAAATATTCGCGTGTGTCCCTTTCGATTCTCCGAAAATCCATTGTCCCTCATTTATGCGGCCTTGGTTGTTTTTTTTCTTTTCCACCTTCGCCTCATCTACCCCAATTTTGGTGCCTGGTCCGTCGATTTTTCTGCCTCTTCGTTTTTGTTCCGCGATTATGTCGTCGATGAACACTTCACAAATAAAACTGTACCAGTCGACTATTGTGTGGTTTGAGCGGAACTGTAGGTTGTATTTGTTGAGTTCACATGCTTGGTGTAACTAGCTTTTTGTTTCAAGCGATTCCAGTTCAAACATTAAGTCCTGGCAGTAAAGAATGGTTGAGAAATAATAATCAGGTCAAAGTTCATTAAGTAGTTAAATATAACTGAAGACTAAGAAGCTTATATCTGAAGCCCAAGAGCTATGAAATTAAATCTCCAAAGTGAAAGTTAAAATTTTAAAATCATTAAATCGCGTGCCAGTAAGCACCCCAGCTAATTCAAGCAAACAGATCTCTTAATCCCGAGACATCCCAAATAAGACGTTAAGGCACCCAAAATGAAAGGTTAGAAAGGTAATAATAAGAATCCACCTCCAATCAAAATTATTTTATTGCTCCTCAGAATAAATGAAGATAATTGTTGAAATATATGATAACAAGGTAAAAGGCTTCAACAAATATGACGTTCTTATCCTATGGGAAGTGAGGCCGAGAGTCACGATCAGAAGACATGGCTCTGGGATAGGCATGTCACAGAGGAAATCAAGCTGGTAGCAACCGTTCGTTTGGAATTTACCGGAAGGAAAAAACTGCAGTCACTCAGCTAAGCTTTGCGTTGTGGGCAGAAAAAACTTCTGGAGAGTGGCAAAAGTAAAACAAAACAAACCCGTTGATCAGAGTGTGATTCCTAGAAAAGAACAGATTAAAAAAAACAACAAAGAGCAAAAAACATAAAACTATAATCGTTAGTAAGTGTAGGTCAATGAATAATAAAAGAGGGGCATTAAATATTCGGGGAAGATATTACCAGACATAGGAAGGCTAGGTGAGGGAACTATTTACTAAACATAGGACAAACAGTGGTGAAAACGTGGCTAAAGGGTAGTCGAAGTCACACCCCAGATCGACACAAGGCTGAAAAAGATAAAATAATGAGAATATACATGTATAAAGAAATGGAATAATAAAGAATTCATACATTAATGAATAAACTATAAAAATAAACAAGTCAAGTAACGGTCAGTTAAGTGCAGTAAAATAAAATTCAGTTCACGGAACGAAATCCGTGTTCTTTAGGGTAATTTCCAAGAGATTCTTGAACAGCAGATAACTAATCATAGAGCAGTCTTAATCAATGAATCCAGCAGGAAAAACCGTGAAAATCGCCAGAAAATGAAAAAGTTGCTTGGCACCGCAGTAGGCACGCCCATCGATACCCGTGTTGAGAGAACTGTGTAATTGAACCATCATCGTGATGAATTACTTCAGTGAACAAGAAGGGAACGGGGCTTACCGCAGGCTTCCGCTGAAGTCCGATTCGTGAGGATGAAAGGAAAATAAACCTGGACTCGAACGTCGCACGCATATCCAAATCCAACCGAAAAGAACTCGTAAAATCTAAACCGTAGAACTGAGGAACGTACGTTTGATGACTTAACAGAAGGAGATTTGAGTAGTAAAGAAGATTCATCAGAACATGATCAAATTTTTGAGCTTGGCAACCTCTCCTGCTATGTAGATAATGTTATCTCTTATATAACTGGTTTTGTTGTGAAGAAGATAGCAAATCAACATTCTTGTGCAGAATGTGTAAGTATGCTTTATGAATATAATGGAAAATGTACACCATTCCTCAAAAAGAAAAATCGTGGTGGACTAATAATACCAGCAGATGATGTGATAAAAGTATGTACCATAACAGAAATGCAAGTGAGATTCATAGAAACACAAGCAAACGTGACTATGAATACTATTCTTTTAAGGTGCCTGAGATCTATTGTACAAGAGCAGGTTTTTTCACAATTACACGAACACTTGATTAATCAAGAGCCATTGCTTAATCATCGGTAGTATTTAATATAGCTCATTTGCACCACCTATATTGACATTAGATTGAAACACATTGGCAGGGAGAGGTCAGTAAATATGCAAATCAAAAGAAGTAGATCACTTAACACAAAAATAGGTCATTTCAAAAGACAGTAAGCAGTTTTCTTCACTATTAGCCTGTTCAGCTGAAAAAGTAAATTGATCTGTCAATCTGATGAAGATATTCTTCTCTTTGTAAGGTTTTGAGAATTAATTAGCTAGAATTTGAATATTCAGATTATTTATGCAAATGAGCTATTTTATTACTCGCGTTCAGGATTGTCTATTTAGATTCAGAAGTTAAGAGTTTATATAAAGTTTAGAAGAGTTTTTATGCAGAGAAAGATTAAATAAAGTATTAATTGTTTTAAATATTTTTTATGCGTGGGCGTAAGGAGTTGTTAATAAGAAGCCAAGTTTTAAGGTTTGTCAGAAGGAGAAAGCAAGAGTCAGTTTACACAGCTTGTTTTGATCGTTAGAATCATATTCAAGGTTCGAAATAGTATGGCCAGTGTAGGACAAGTGAATCGGAAACCGGATGAACAGATAGAAAGCAAGAAAGATGAATGTAAGGATTGAACTTTGGATCTTGAAGAGAGGAAAGAAACAGGGAATGATCACGTGGATGCCGAAGTTTGATTGGCTATCGAAAATCGAAATTGTTAGTTCAGTTAGGCTAAGTGAAAGATTTTAGTCAGTAGCAATGTAACGATTCCCGTAGCCGAGTGTGTGGCGAACTATTCATAAATTTTTATATTAATTCGGTCTCCATTTGGTAATCCTAGGATTCCAGATGAGAAGTTTTAAATTGTAGTATTAATCCAGTTGAGTTGTAGTTTATGAAAATGTAACCGTTAAGTTGAAAGTTAGTTAGCTCGCGTTATCGAGGTGTTTTTGAAGAGTTTCTATCGAGCTGAGAACCAGCGTCATCAATTCCAATAATTTCATGATTTGCGAGGGATGTTGCAAGAATGTGTACCGAGCCCCGTGGAGTACCCAGATCCAGTACAAGAAGCCAGAGACGATCTTCCTGTGAGCCACTCCGTTGGAAGAGGACGACCCCCCTCCCGCCAAGCTGTGGTATCAGAGAGGACGAAAGAGCGGACAGATTGAGAAGACACGGTATAGCCCATTTCCAATTTAATGTCTCAATGGCCAATTCTTTAATTCCTCACATGAGTTCATTCTTTCTATTTTATATATTACATTCATATTTTGGGAAGGAATTATTCTATCAAACAGTGGGAAGGACAATTATAACGTAACTTAGAACAGTCATATAATACGTAAAGAACCCTGATTAATTTAATCTAAATTCTGTATTTTATCCAGTTAATTGTTTAGTTGTATTTATTAAAGTCTTACGTTCAGATCTTTATTCAGTAACAATATAGCAGATTGTTCAGTCAGTAGTTTACATTCATTATTATTTCGGAGCTATTAAAGCCATATTTGTATTTTACATTCCGAGAGAAATAGAACTAAGGTGCGAGTCAAAATGATAGCACCACATAGGAATACGCCAAGTATTCAAAACATAAAACATATATAATAATCTTTTATTTATTTTTTCCGTTGTATGACACTACTGGTAAACAGAAGTTTTATAATATGGAAATTGCAAATCACATTATCAATTTAATCAACAAAAACAAAAATTTGCCACTTGTAAACTGAGTCAAAATGATAGCACCACCAATCCCCCTCTACCTAATGAGACCAACCTGTGGCACCTATTTTGCATACAAGGTAAGAAATGATAACGAGAAACATGAAAACCAAATCATTTTTCATTCCCGTGTGAAACAATTCATTTCCACTACATCTTACAATGGTTCGTGGTAAACAACTGACACAGTTTGAATGAGGACAGATAACAGAAATATACAAAGCTGGACATTCTCTCAGATAAATAGGCAGACGAATCAAGCGTTCCTATAAAGTTGTCAGCAATTTCATTCGCCAGAAAGATACTTATGGGACGAAAAAATCAACTGGGCGCCATCCTGCTCTTCCAACACGGCAAAAAAGATTTGTCATGAAAGAGCTACCGCACTCTCAATCTAGCACACGATCTGTTGCATCACATCCTGCAATTCAGGTATCACAGTCCACAATTGTACGAACTGCGAAATCATGTACATGGCTTGCATACAAAAAACTGAAAGTGATGCCTGCACTGAAACCACAACATAAGACCAAACGAGTGGCCTGGGCTCGTGAACACATGATCTGGAGAACACAGTGGGACACAGTCATCTGGAGTGATGAGAAGAAGTTCAACTTAGATGGTCCGGATGGCTGGTCCTACTACTGGCATGATGTCAGAAGAGAAGAGTCGCTGTTTTCAAAGCGTTAACAAGGGGGTGGATCTTTGATGGTATGGGCAGGATTTAGCTCTCGTGGCAAAACAACCCTTGCTTTCCCCTTTGGTAGAATGAAGGTTGTGGACTATCAGGAGTTGCTAGGAGTTCATCTTCTGCCTGTTGCGGAAAACCTGGGTGGACCATTCTTCATATATCAACAGGACAACGCACCTATTCATACAGCAAAAACAACCTGGGAATGGTTCCTGCAGAATAGAGTGTGTGTCATGGATTGGCCACCACTTTCCCCAGACTTTAACCCAATGGAAAACCTGTGGGGAATCTGGCAAGAGCGGTATACAAGGATGGAAAGCAGTTTCAATCCATTGCAGAACTGAAGCAAACAATTTTCTTGTCTTGGGATGAAATTAACAGTCAACAGCTTCACAAACTTGTTGCAACAATGCCTACGAGAGTGTTTAAGCTGATCTCAAGACAGGGAAGTCACATCGGGTACTAGTAATATTTTGTTCCTTCAATTTCAATACTGGTGCTATCATTTTGACTCAGTTTACAAGTGGCAAATTTATGTTTTTGTTGATTAAATTGATAATGTGATTTTCAATTTCCATATTATAAAATTTCTGTTTACCAGTAGTGTCATACAAAAGAAAAAATAAATAAAAGATTATTATATATGTTTTATGTTTTGAGTACTTGGCGTATTCCTCTGTGGTGCTATCATTTTGACTCACACCTTATTTATAATTAGAGTTCCTGTTGGACATTGTTATCACTAGATATTTCTAAATTCAGTATAACCCGAATTTCCCTGAGATCTAAATTGTATAATTGAACAATTGAGAATTACATTCATACCTAATTTACATATTACTATTGCTAATACATCATTATTGTTATATCAAGAACTTCTGATCATTGTCTTATAAGTTTAGTCTAAAGAGTCCTTAATTGATAGTCATTCTCTTGTATGTCACACAATTTAATTACTAAGTTATTATTTGGAATTGTGATTACTCATTGAAACGTATAATTAGTCAAATTGCCCCAAGTCATTTCTTAATTACAAACTGTATTATTTTATTTGAATCTTAATTGGAGCTTGACAAAGTTGAAATTCATATCTTAAATTATCTTTATCATTCGCATTACCTTCCATACAATATTGTTTTATATACATTTGTTGAATATTGAATAAACATTATATGTTAAATTGTTAAGTCAGTCTAAGTGCCTATTCTTTCCTCTAGGCCGGGCCTGTTTAAGCGGAGGTAT
>JAHWFO010049835.1:0-17472 GCA_023313115.1 Rhysida immarginata
GTAACCTACTGTAAATATTGATAACCTTTAACAACTTCAACAAAAAACACTATTTAAAACATTAAAAATGGTTTTGCATACAAAAAAGAAACACAAACATATTAATAATAGCTTCAATATATTATTGTTTAAAAAAATATAAATAAAAAAGTAAAAAAAAAAATTGATTATCAGGAAAGATGAAGTTTTAACAATTTTTTTTTGTCCCTTGAATTTTTTTTAATTCAGCATTTTTCTTTGTTTACAATACTGTCTTAAACGTAACAAAAAAATAATGGATTAATTTGGCAACTACTGCTTCTTTATTATCCGTGTTGATGAATAAAATTTATCAGTTCACGTGCAATTTGTACAGTTTACTCCTTGGATTTCATGTTTTGTTATGGCTGCAAACGGCCTCTGATATGCGTGGTGCCACCTGTCCGCAACCCGAGGAAACGTGACCAACTTCGACCAATCGTGGACAATAGGGATTAACTAGAGTTTCCACACCTTTTATTCTTACACCGTGGTTGTACGAGTGTTATATTACATTAGTAGCCAAATTCATGCGAGAGAGGGGATGAAATCGCTTCTTCCATAAATACAGCAATCCAATTGTTGACTACAACAACAGAAATTGCGCGTTATTTGACATATTATTATTATTTTATTAACTAATTTCGTTTATAGAAGCAAAATGAAAGATACACCCGGAAACTGCCGCATACTTGAAGTGGGAAGATCCAAAAGTGAGCAAAACACATGGCTAAACATGAGGGTATCTGATTAATAATTCTTTCACAATCCGATCATGGAATGATAAGTTTATATGAACTATTTTATAATATTTCGACCATGGTTTCATTTTCAATTTCGTTTCGTACGTATTTTCGATTTATGGTGAAAGTGATTCCCGATCCTTTTTCGCAGAAATTTGAGGAATGGTTTTGAATTAATTATTCCTTGGGCCCAAAATCGTCAAAAACAACGAAGCCACACAGCTAACAAGATCACGGCTCACTCCTGCCCAGAACTGCCATGGCTTCAATTGGCTTTATTTTGTTAACAATTGGAACAAACAGCCCGAGCAATGCCCGACGGGCATATCAGACGAAGAATGTTTCATTTTATTCAATTTTTCCAGAATTTCAAGGTCGCAGTTTCCTTCTCTCACAGTCAGTTATACGTTGCTTGTTCCTGCGTGTCCAGCTGTCGAAATCTACATGTTTTTGCGCCACAGGGGGAAGACATACAACATTGTTTGCTGAAATCTTCTATTTTCATGCTCGAAGGCTGAAATGGACTTGAATGCACAACTACTTGACAATCCATGCCCAGCTTGCCTGTAGCTGATTCATCTATCTTATCATTTTTTTTCATTATTTACTTTCGTAAATATAATTTAATTTTCTTTTGTTCCCAGTTCATTGTTAAATCATTATTGGTTTAAAATTGTTGGATGTATACATTTATATCTTTGAATTTTGTTGCATGCTTTTCTAATGTTGCTCGTGTCGATTGTTGCCTCCTTTCTTCTCGCATTATGTACATGAAAGATAGCTTTCAGCTCCGACCTTTTTTGGTTCCATTTCATTATGAATAAACTCTTTTTTTAACATGGTAGCAGAGTTTCGTGGTTGTAAGTAAATGTTATGAAGTTGCTTATAAATATAAACTGTAGTTTCTGAATGTATGATTAGTAGTGAAAGGCAGGTTATGCAAAGATAAATTGAACAACAAAAGCATATAAGATGGCGTACGTGAAAAATGAAGACATTACAATGCCAATATTCGACGGAGTGGACTATTGCAACTGGAAGGTACGAATTTTGAAATTTTTGCAATATAAAAAGTGTAAATGTGTGGTTGACAGAGAAAAAGGTCCTGATGATAAAATTGCCGAATGGGAAGAGATGGATGTCAAGGCCACTAATTACATTTATAGCGCCATTACGAACAAGCAATTGGAGTATGTAAGCGACCTCGACTCAGCCTTTAAGATCATGTGTAAGTTTGATGAAATGTATTTAAAAAAGTCCACCACACTGCAAATTGTATGTAGAAATAACCTCGATAGCATAAAGTTGAAAAACTATTCTGATATAAATTTATTCTTTGATGATTTTGAAAAGGCAGTAAATGAGCTGAAACAAGCTGGAGCTATCGTAGGTGAACAGGAAAAATTAAATTATATGTTGAAAGCTTTGCCACAAACTTACAGCCACATAGGAGATTTAATTGATGTGTTACCGGAAAAAGATAGAACTGTGGATTATTTGAAAAGTAAAATTAAAATGAAATCCTTGGATGAAAAACCCGTAAAGGAAACTGATGAGTCAAAGTCTAACACTTTTAAGGTAGAGGCCAGTACATCATATTACAGTAATAAAATCTGTTTTAATTGTGGAAAGCCTGGACATTTAATGAAAAATTGTCGACTGGCAAGTGGAAGTCATGGTTATCGTGGTCGTGGAAATATTAGCCGAATAAATAGTCGTGGTAATTATTTTGGCAGACGAGGAAATTTTCGTGGATACAGAGGAAATAATCGAAGCCAACCAACTGATGAACAGCGAGCAAACAGTTTTCATACTACAATGTTGAATAATATATCAACCATGAATGAGAGTCATGCTTCAAACAATGGTCAAATAAATTGGCTACTTGATAGCGGATGTACAGACCATATTATATACAGTGATGAATACTTTGATGCTTCTATTACATTAAAAGAACCTACAAAAGTCGAAGTTGGTGATGGAAGACTTTTACAAGCTACAAAAGTAGGCAACATTACAATTTTCTTTGAAGTTCATGGTAAAAGATCGAAAGTAACTTTGAAAAATGTATTTTATGTGAAAGAAATGAAAGCAAATTTACTAAGTTATTCCAGGATTACTGACAATCATAAGATAATCTTGAAAGGACATCTATCAAAAATTTATAACTGGAATGGCAGACTAATAGCAGTAGCTAAGAAAGAGAATAGACTATATGTAATGAAAAGTTTTACTTTGACTGATATGATATATTCAAATACAACTAATGTTGGAAACACATTAACGTTAAAGCAGAAATGGCATCGTAAACTTGGACATGTAAATTTTAATTATCTAAATATACTATGTAAGAATGAATTACTTGAAGGGATTCCTAAAGAAATAGAGTCAGAATATATGAAGTGTGCTATCTGCATTGAGAATAAAATGCATAATTTACCCTTTCATAACAATAGAAGAAGAGCTGAAGATATTTTAGAAATTGTGCATGGGCCACATAGAACTACCGGATTTAATGGTGAAAAGTATTTCTTAAGTTTCATTGATGATTGTAGCAAATTAGCAAAAGTTTACTGTATTCAGTCAAAAGATCAAGTTGTGGAATGTTTTGAGGAATATATAAATGAAATACAGAATTTAACAGGAAAGATGATAAAAGAACTTAGATGTGACAATGGAAAAGAATACTTAAATAAGCATATTTATAAATTAGCCAGAGAAAAAGGAATTATGGTGAAACCTTGTCCAGCATATGTACATGAATTATGCTTTGTCCAACAAGAGAAAAACAGGGTGTGTTTCCGGTCTGATATCGACTACTCACTCATCCGCAATGCTTTGTGGGATCTCTCCTTCAGCGGCTGCACAAGTCAATTTGTAATGGCGACGCCCGTGCAACAACTCTTCAGGAAAAACTATTCACAGCCAGGCTAGGGAGATTTGTGTGGAACGTATTTTGCTACTTTAAAGGAATATAGTGTTTTAAAAGCTCATCTGCTTTGATAGAAGAAACTTCCAAGGCAACGCAAGTTTCTTTTTCTTGCGTTTGAACAATTGTTCAAGAAGGAAACGAAACTTGAACTCAACTTGAATTGTAAATCTTCTACTATAATGCGACCCCTTGTATAATGCGACTCCACTTTTTCAGCCCAAAAAATCGGCAAAAATCCTATCCTCTTGTATTATGCGATCTCCATTTTTGACTCCTCGCGAGAAATAAAATGTGCAAAAATGTACGAAAAAAAAATTTTTATTTTTAAATAACCTGGATCTTAAAAATGTAGAAATGTAAAAATGCATTTAAATGAACTTTCTTGTCTTTGTTCAAAATTGTATAAAGTTTAAATTCACCAAAATTCAATTTATTTTGGAACATTTGCCTCATTAAAACCATTGAAAGTTTATAGCCTTACGTAGGGAAAGCTTTCCCACTCACACATCGACTTTATATCAATTTTCTTAATAAAAAAAACAAGTAATCTTTATTCAGTTAAATATTTTCACTGCATAAGCGTTCTTGTAGGCTTTCGTTCGAGGCAGTTTGCAAGTACAGTATAACGATCTTTGGCAGAAGTTAGTTTCATATTACGGTATCATTTTAAATTTAACTGGCTATGATTTAACAATTTATTTGCAAACTAAAAAATTTATAGTGTAAAAATAAAAAAATAAAAACAGATAAATTGAAAATTAAATAAATATTTTATTAAACTTCAAAGTAATATCAAAGAAAACAATACAGAAAAGTTACAAATTCCTTATTTCTTCAGCTCCCAAGTTTTCTTATTTTTCTTTTACAATTTTTAGCATCACAGCATTTATCATTAATAACTTTAGTAAAATTATTTAACAAAATTTTAGAATCAAGTAATATTTTTCAGTTTTTTCACTATTAATATACTGCAAAAACATTCTTCCGTTCAAATCTTCCCTTTTTATACAACTTAAGTTTTGTTGCCATTTTATTCTAGCTGGCTCTGATTTGTGAATCGTAATTTGAATTGCAACCGTAAACACTGCATTTTCTGGGCATTTTGAGGCACTAGAAAATATGAAATTAAAAAGTTTTTATTCATCAGTTATACACTATAGAAAAGTAGGGTCATGTTATATATCAAGTTACAGCACCGTCAGGGAATTGAAAGTTACTTTTATAAGCGCAGTTTACAAAAACTTGGTTATTCGGGAAAATTATCTCAAAACAACTGTAAATAATATTTACTAAATATTAGAACATTATCAACGCTCTGTAACATCTTTATAATAATAGACAATATATCTTGATATATCGATAATATAAACTATGAGACCAATATTATGGCTCCATAGTGGAAACCAGTCTGTTAAAATCATAACATTTCCGGAAAGAAATGTACTGTAGTTAAAAGAACAAAATATTACTTGAATTATAAATGAATATGAAGGTAAATATCTTCAAACTAAGGAATGCTAGCCTAGTCAAAATAAAGCACGCAGCATTGTTTTATTTACCGGTAACTGCAAAATGAAAGAAACATTATCATTATCAGGATATTGCATAAATAAATATGTTTATTCTTAGAATTCATAAAAATAAAAACCGACTAAATGTTATTTCGAAAAATAATCTACAAGAAATCTAATTCACTCATTCATAGTCATCAAAACAACTGTAAATATTGAAACAAAACAAGTTATGGCTCCATAGCTGAAACCAGTCTGTGAAAATCATAACATATCCGAAAAGAAATGTAGTTAAAAAGAACAAAATATAACTTGAATTACACAAGAATTTTAAACGAAAGTTATTTTCATTTAATTAAAATATAGCGTGGAAATACTAATATCTGCGAATTAAGAACTATAAGGAACACTATCCTAGTCGAAATGAAACATGCGGCATTGTTTTATTTACCGGTAACTGCAAAATGATAGAAATATTATCATTTATTTATGCAATATCCTTTAAAATAAACTATGTTTATTCTTAGAAATCAATAAAAATAAAAATGGACTGAATGTTAATTCTAAAAAAAAACAAAAAAAAAAACAAAACCCTACAATAAATCTAATTCATTCATTCAACCTCGTGGCATGGAAACAGTTATCAATTTGGACTATATTTTCACGAATTTCATAAAAATCTAAGCATTAAAACATATACATAATAACAACCAGCGGTTAAGGAATAAATTTATGTAAAATAAACTCTGTCTTACCTTCAAAAATATGTATCCAACAACGAAAATATGTATCCACCGACGCGTGAAAGGCACAATTCCCATAGAGAAAGCATGGGGAACAGTAATAAACTGAAAGCGAGGCCATCCTACAGAGACCACGTGACAATTCCGCGCTTGGGCCCGTATTTTTAGTTTGCTATGGTTTCTGTTTGATGACGTATTGCGCAGACTGCATTAAAAAAAACGCATCGCGCATCCCCAAGTGCTTACCCCCTCTATTTCAAGTTTACCAAAGATTTCTTATCCAAAATTAACCTCCTTCCAAGATTAATGGCTTCGGTCACACACGCTCTATCTTTAATAGCCTGATAAAATTGTCATCTCCAATAGGTCATCTCCGAAGACAGGAGAAAGGACCGGAAAGAAGAAGAAGAAGAGGAAGAAGAAGAAGAAGATGATCTATATCAAGTTGCAAAGTTTTCGTTAGCAGTTAACATTTTAAAGTAAATGTTTAATATAATTGCCACTAGATGGCACTAACTTCACTACGGTCTTTATACAGTGCTTACATTACGTTTTATTGAAACGAATTTACATTTTTATGACGTGAAACTACGTTTTATTGAAGTGAAAAATTATTCTATTGACGTGAAAAATTATTCTATTAATGTGAACTATTATTTTTTAATATGAAACTACGATTTTTTGAACGAAACTATATTTTATTGATATGAAAAATTATTTTAATGATCGAACGGTTTCTGTTGGACTTAATATTGACCCTTGAGGAATCTGTGGGATGTAATATTCTTTTTCTCTTGCACCATATACTTTAAAGATTTTTGGTACTACACATTTGTATTGTTTCCTTAAACCATATTGAATTTCTCTTTTAACAAAATATTTTTTTGAAAATATTTTTCTATAAAAATCAAATATTCTATCAAATCTGTAACTTTTTGTATTCCTAATTTTTTATAAGTATTTAATAAGCTGTTTTTTCCATATGTGTTCCAGCAACCATTGATTTTATGATTCTATCTTGCAAGTCTTTTACTTTTGAAAATTGTGCTCCATGATGATAAACCAACAGACCATAGCGTATTCTTCATTTAAAGTGTGTATGATATAATAATTTTTTAACCCTTAGAGGATAGTAAAATTTAACAAAAGGCATCAAATATAAGATTTTGCGTAATTTTGACACCAAATTATTAATGTGAATATGCCATCGATATCTAATCCTAAATATTTTATGTAGGGCTTTTAACTTCTTGGATTTTTGGACATTTACATAAGCAATTATCTTTCCAATCCTCCATGCTCTCCATACACTCCATTTTATGAAAAAAAAAACACTTTTGCATCAAGAAATTATCATATTGTTTATGTGGAATTATAAATTTCATTAAATGTGGTTTATTCAGATTTAAACTCATCTTATTATTCTTTATCCATTTAATTGTTAGAGTTAAATTTTTCTGCATATCTCTTTAAAATTTTTCTTCATTTTTATGTATAGTTAGTAAAGCAACATCATCTGCATATACCGTGTGTTTCAAAAATGACCGGTATACAGGTATATTTGAAAAATCAATAAAAACTAAACGGGCAGCAATAGAAATACACCGTTTGTTGCAATATGCTTGGGACAACAGTAAATTTTCAGGCAGACAAATTTTCGAAATTAATTCACGGTGTATTTCTATCACTGCCCGTTTAGATTTTTCAAATATACCAGTCATTTTTGAAACACCCGGTATATAAAGTTGTACATTAGGGACATAATTGAGTAGATCATTTATAAAAATGTTAAACATTATTGGACTTAATATTGACCCTTGAGGAATACCATTTGTGGGTGATTTCACAAACTGAACTTTCAGAATCATTTACTTTTACTTTTTGCATTCTATTCGTATACATTCCTTTCAACAAATTCAAACATTGTCCTCTTATACCATATTGTTCTAATTTCAAAAACAAAATATCACGATTGACCAAATCATACACTTTATTTAGATCCATAAAAATAAATGTTGAATTAACACCATGATGAAAGGATTTGTTTAATTTTTGTGTCAATTCCATTAATAAACTTTGGGTTGACATTTTTTTCTATATTCATATATTTCTTTACCAAAAATATTGTTCTTTTCCCAAAATTCCACCAGTTTTATTTTAATCCAATGTTCAAAAAGTTTTGTAATAATAGAAAGTATAGATATTGGTCGATAATAATAATAATGAATGGTTTCTATATTCACATTGAGATTTCATTAAAACATTTCATTGGTTTGGTTGGTTTGGTTTGTTTGGTATTAACGTCCTTTTCAACTGCTATGGCCATTTCAGGACGGCGTTATAGGGGCCGCAAATTTTGCCTCGCAAGGGTTCTTTAACGTGCAGCCGGCAAACGACTACACGGGACCAACGGCTTTACTTCCCTTCCGAAGGAAGTGCGTGATCTCAGGATTTCCCCCTGAAAAATCCTCGTCGTCCTCGGCCAGGATCGAACCCGCGTACTCGGGCATCAGAGGCGATCACGCAAACCACTGAGCCACCGAGGCCGATACATTTCATTGAAAGAAAACACTGACATTTCGTTATAATTCTTCACGGTGGTGTTGGCTGCCTGCATGCTATCAGGTTATAGTTGCTCCCAAAAGTAACGCATGCGCACAACCATGTTCCATTGAGAGTCACTCCGGTCTCGTCGCGCCAGTAGCAAAAGAGATCTAGTAATATTCCATTCGCCAACCGAGGGTGGTACGGAATTTCTTTTACAGAATGAGCAAGTAAATATATCTGAAATTATGACTGAAAAGATAGATAAGCAGCTAACACATATATTGGGTGAACTGAAATCATTCCAATCAATTAAAGAAGATGTTGTAGCTATGAAAAACTCACTCCAGTTCATATCAGATTCTTATGATGGAATTCTTAAAAGACTATCAAGTATGGATGATGTTATTACTAATTTGGGGAAGAATTTGGCAAAGTGCTTGTCTGATAACCTCAATTTACAAAATGAAAATGACATTCTTAAAAATCAAGTAATGTCCTTGCAACAACAAATGAATCAATTTGAACAATACTCATATAATTCAAATTTACTGATAGACGGTGTTCCGTAATCTACAAATAAAAATATCTACGAAATTGTGGAAAAAATCTCTCATAAACTGGAGGTACCCATTGGGAAGAATGATATAAGAATCATTCTCCGTGTCCAAACTAAATCAACTAGAAAAAATCGTCCAAGATCTATTGTTGTGAAATTCAATAATAAACAAGTTAAATCGGACATCATCTACAATAAGAGAAAGAAATACCGTCAATTACAGTCTGTTTCATAAGAGAAGTCCGTTGAAAAATAATTGATGATAATCAAGAATCAATCAGGAATAAGCATGATTGAAGCATTACTTGCTCCGGGTATTTTGCTAGGACACTGTAATGCAGAGCAGCCTTTTAATTCAGTAATTTCGTTTTCACTTTCAGTACTTTCATTTTCGTTTGCAAACAGAATGACGTCGAATGGCGCCAGGAGTGACTAGCCAATAAGTGGTTTAATCTGATTGGTCAATTTCAACGGACTTCTCTTATGAAACAAACTGTAACAACATATGATGTGGGTATTTGTAGGGAAGCCTATAACATTTTTGTAAATGAACATTTGTCTCCGTGTTTCAGTGGCATTTTTTGGTAAGACAGAAACTTGAAAAATGGGAAACACTATAAATTTGTCTGGTGCTCCAATGGTTCGATCTTTATGAGAAAGGACGAGAAATCTAATATTATCCAGATAAAGTCAGCTGCTGACTTGGCTTCCTTATAATTATGGTTTTAAATGGTTATATCTAATAGTTATTATAACCATGATGTTCTTTAATGCTGATGATTTTGTTTTTAGCTCTTCAAAATATGTTTAAAATATATATCTGATTTCTCTGCTTGTGTGACAAAAAATGATATTACTCTTTTACACTTAAATATAAGAAGTATTGCAAAAATTGATACTTCCTGGTCTCTTTGTCTTCATTAGGAACTAAAATTCATGTAATTGTTCTGAGCAAAGCTTGGCTTAAGGGAATAAATCCTGATGTATTTGGGATTCCTGATTATGATATGCAATAGAGCTAGTGGCATAGCGGTTTATGCACATTTTAGTGTTTATTCTCATAAATACTTCTAGACATCTCCTCTGCAGATTCACTTTATTTGAAATGCTTTCTTCCCAATAATAGAAATATCCACCTACTGGCACTATACCGGAGTCCTTCCAAGCCTCTAATGGACTTTATAAACGGATTTGAGAAAATTATTCCTATTTTAAGTGTTAATTCTCTTATCATTATGGGTGATCTGAATCGTGATTTGCTAAGTGATTCCTTGGAACATAATACAACGAAAATTTTAGATTTATTTAGAAGTAACCAGTTGTTTCTTGCAATTGATTTACCTACTAGAATTACGCAGGAGTCTTCCACGACACTTGATCAATGAGTTATTAGTAAATCCTTATGTAAGGTTACTGAGATTTTTGTTTTCAAAATTCTATTACTGATCATTTTCCATTTATAATAAAAATAATGAGTAATAATAATAGTAATTTAGATGAACCACATATTATATCTAGTGTTGACTATGGTATGTTGAATACTTTGGTCTCGGATACTAACTGGGATCCACTTTATGAACTGGATGATGTAAATGCTGCGATGACTTGGTTTATCATACATCTCAAAAAATGTATCATTGAAGCGAGCCATATAAAAATTTCCAACAGGAAAAAGGGGTTTTATAAACCCTGGATTAATTCTTCAATAAGTAAATTAATGCATACAAGAGATAAAGTTTATCAAAAAATGCTAAAAATTTTTTAATGATAACGAAAGGAGGGTCAGTTATAAAAAAGTAAGGAATGAAGTGACGAAAAAAATTAGAAAGGCAAAACTAAAATATTATCAAGAACAGCTTTTACAAGCCAATAACAGTATAAAAAGTAAATGAAAAGTAATAAACAATTTAACTAATAATAAAGGTAAGAGTATTCCAAAAATTATAAATGATAATATTGATGTTAACAAAATAAATGAGTTCTTTTCTAAAAGCTGTTGTGAGTTTGAAATCAATCAAGAGATGGATTTATCTGATCCAAATAATACTAATAATGAAACTTCTTTCTTCTTGACACCAGTGACATTGTGAGGTTGTTCGTTACATTTTTAAATTGAAACCTTCAAATAACTCCTTTCTTGACAATATTAGTGCAAAAATTTTGAAAATCATTAAGATGCTAATTGCATCTCCTCTTTCTTACCTAATAGATCTGTCGTTTAATACCAGTGTTTTTCCACAATTGTTAAAATCCTCACTTATCATCCCTATTCATAAAAGTGGAGATAATAATGATTTGGTAACTACTGGCCTATAACCATTACATCTCCTCTCTCTAAGGTCTTTGAATCAGCAATGAAACTTCAGTACCGTAGCGAGTATAAGTGGCGTCCGGGGACAAAGTGTATAAATGGCACCCCCCGTCCAGCAATTTTGTCCTCGCGGCGCCCCCTCTAGCAAGGTTAACAAGGCTGGTGCCCGGGGACAGATGTCCCCCCTTGCTCCCCCCTAGCTACGCCTCGCTTTGTTGGTTATTTGGAGAAATATAACTTAATTTCTGAAAAACAATATGGCTTTCGAAAGAATGGTGGTATTGAGCCCCTTCTTCAAATGATACTAACACAAGTAGAACAAGCTATGGATAATGGATTGAATCCGTTCATTCGTACCTGGATCTAACAAAGGCATTCGACTCTGTTCATCATAATAATCTTTTATTATTGAAAGTACATAATGCTGGAGTTAGAGGCTTGACTAATGACTGGTTTAAATCATATTTGTTGGAAAGACCTGTTGCACAAAACTGAATGGTATAGTTAGTAACTCTTTATTCCTGGAGAAAGGTGTACCTCAGGGCACCATTTCAGCTCCCATTTTATTTAACTTCTTTATTAATATTTTTTATTTAAATAGTGCTGGCTCTATTTATGCATATGCGGATGATCTAGCTATTTTATATACTAATGAATATTCTGCTAATTTAACTGATGTGAAAAGTGACCTTAATCTGATATCCAAATGATTTTACGATAGTGGGTTATGCCTTACCCCAAGTAAATCTAAATTCCAAATATTTTCTTATTATGATATTTATTCAAATCATAACTCTATATTTTTTCATAGTTATTTATGCAGAAATAGCTGTACAAAAAATTGTGGTGAGATTGAAAATGTTAGTCGTTTAAATTACTTGGGTATTATAGTTGATTCTTGTCTTAGTTGGAAATATCATTGTGTCTCCTTATAAGAGACTAAAATATATTGGCTGGACATTAATACATTTAAAAATGAATCTCCCAGAGTCCCTAATGAAATTATCATATTATGCTTTCTTTTATTCCATTCTTCAATATGAAATAAAGCTATGGGGTGGAACATAAAAGACTCATTTATATAAATTAAATAATTTCCATAATTACATCTTAAAGGTTGTGTTTGGGCATAAGGAATCCCTTCTTTATTTAGAGTTAAGGAGAATCTATATTTACAAAGTTGCTGTATCGGTTTTAAAAGAAGAAAAACTAGCGTTGGATACTCAATTTGTTCATACCACTAGGTTTTCTTTAACATGTCCAGCTATAGTACCAAAGATAATTTATACTTTTGCAGCACATCAATATTTATTTTTATCCAAAAAAATTTTCAATAATATCCCGATGGAAATAAAAAAAAATTCTATAAACGGCTATTAAAAACTGGTTAAGCACACATATTGATATTGATATCATGTTTCCTTTTCCTGTCTAACTAAATTATATTGTTAGATATAAATTATATTGAAAATGTTTTTTCCTCTTTGTTCTCTATTGTTTGATTTCTTTAAGAAATCCTAGTATAAGCTTTTGCTTTTTTGGATTTCTATTGTTATTAATTTGTATATCTTAGATTTTTTATATTTTTTATACTTATCAATAGGTTTTATACTCTGCTGTATTTGCAATGTTTTGTATGAATGATGTAAAAAACTTTAAACTTAATAAACA
Source organism: Rhysida immarginata (assembly GCA_023313115.1). Taxonomy (NCBI): domain Eukaryota; kingdom Metazoa; phylum Arthropoda; class Chilopoda; order Scolopendromorpha; family Scolopendridae; genus Rhysida; species Rhysida immarginata. Next base: position 13,033 of record JAHWFO010049835.1, read on the forward strand.
TATGGAGATAATTAAACTTTGAATTTAAATAAAAAAAAAAAGTAAATGTGTTCTTGTCAAGTTTTTTTTTGTTTTTTTTTTCTTTTATTCTTCACTTCAGACTACTCAAAAATTCATTGGATGGGTATGTTTCTCATTTCGTTTAGAAGAAGTGTGGTCAAGATCGCAGGCAGAGGCTGGTACTCTCACCTCCTACTGCGACTTGTTGGCCCCCTGACCCTGGCAATCACAGTTCTGTCTTAGTGTATTCGGCCGCCCGCAGTTTTCATCCTTGACTCCTCTTCGACATTTCTTCTCCAGTCTCCTGGATTTCCGGCCTTTTGGGTCGTCTCCCAAATCCGTTCCCATTGGGAACACAGCGCCAGCAACTTCCCTTTCCGTCTTGACAACTTAAGGTAAGGCTTTTTGTCTCAAATAACCCACCATATTTGCGATGCCGAGTTCCACAAGTTCACGCTCAGACAACGTTGTGAGCATTCAATCCCTTCAAGTCAGAGTAATAATTAATTAAGCTCTCACTGTCTGCCTGTCACCTGGTATATAGTATTCTCTTTCGTTCCGCTTCAGTTTTGGTTCCTCCGAATCGCTCTTTCAAGTGGGTTTTTTTTGCGTTGTTCCAGGTCTCGGTTTCCTTCACTAACTTGTCGATCCAGGGAGCTAGATGTGGTTCCACAATCAAGGGGAAAATCCAGCGTAGCATTGGCCTTGGTATTTCGTTAACTAGAGCCTGGCTCTCTAAATGTTCAATGTATATGTTGATGTTGGTATATCCATCGAAAAGCGCCATGTTCAAATGCTGTCGATACTTCCAGACATCGTCTTGACTTTCCTTTAATAACGCCTCCAGTACTTCAACTTGTCGCTCCAGGGTTCTATTCCTCCGGTCTGCAGCATAATAATCGGCGCATCTTGTATATCGCTGTAATCACGCTTGATAAATTCTTCCATGTCTGCCACTTCCCATCTGGTGGCATCTGGATGTATGGCCGCTCCGTCTCTGATATGCTTCAAATGTCCATCTAAAACTTGTTCTGGACTTGGGCCTGCTGCTCCTTCAATGTGTAAATAGATGGTGAGTTCGCCTATCACCATAGCCAACAGTAAATTTACCGGGAACCTCCACTGATAAAGGGTAGCTAACAGCTTGCCTCATTGCACTGGATCCATGGCGGGAAGTCAAATTTGTACAAATTAAATCTTAATGCCTCTTAATAAAATAGTTCTCTTTTAGGGGTTCATCGTTAAATTGTTCATAGAAGAGTGTTCTAACTGTCCACCTGATTACCAAAATCCCACTAATTGCAGTAGCACTTCATCCCACACGACTCACATCTCTAGAGTCTGCAACCTTCCCAAGTTATCAAAAGGTATTACACAACTGACGTACCCAATAGCACCGGTCTTAAATCGGAAAAAAAACTTTTGGGTGAGAGAGAAGAAGGCAGTTGGTACGGTTGGTGTTGTAAGTTATTGTAATGCATAGATTTACTGGCACAAAGGCAAAAGCACCTTACCCAAGCTTCACCTCCCCAAAATTAATGTTAAGTTGTTGTACTGTGTAACAGAGTTGAGAGCTGACTGACAAAAAAGTTGTGTACTGGAAAATCTAACAAGAAAACCAGAAACGCCTAACTCCGATTTAAAACTGAGGCTTTATTCCTCTAGAATAACATTGGTTTCTTCTTATTCATTAATTAACAGGGTTATTATGCTCAAGCGTTTTACATTTAAGTGAAAGTTTATAACTCTAAAAGTCAATTCCTCATAATTTAATTTAATTTTAATTTTTTAATACAAAACAGCAAAATACAAAGCATCAGTTAATACAATAAAATAAAACCACTGAGCCTAAGCTCATAGGGTTTACAATAAAACTAAAACTACAAACTAAATCTAAAAAGGAGGATTAAAAGATAATAATATAAAATTATGATGGAAAAAGAAAAAAAGAATCAAAATCATTCATATTCTCAGTCTCTAATCGATTTTATAGTGTTCATATAATTTTCAAGCTTTGTCTTCCCCAGGTCATTCTCACTTACATCATTGGTGTCCTGTTTTTGAAATTTCGCCAACAGCTATCGGAAAAGAAATAAAAACTTGAACAAAAATTGAGGTTTTCAGGGACAATTGCTTTTCAGCTACATTGGCTAATTAAGCGCCAACAAACTCAAGTGCCATGTTTCCTCTTTGTCTTAATCAGTTACTCACAAAGTTCATTTTTCTTCTTCTGTTTCGTAAAGGAAATCTGGATACCCTCTTCAGTCTAACGTCTTGGTATAAGCTATATATGCGTCTACAAGGTAAGTACTGATTCTTAATGTAATCACTTCTTTACCTTTGACCAATTTTTTTTCCTACAACAGTTTTAGCGTTAAGGGGTTGAATACTTTTAAGCTTATTACCTCAATGTTCTATTTACCCAATAAGAGTCTCTTCTTTTGTAGGTTTTCTTTAGACGCGAGAGCGTACTATTCTCCCCCCCCCCCCTACCAGATTGACGGGGGAAGGTAAGTGGGGGAGGAGAGAATAAGGATTCACCTAATGGGTGTTGTTAGTTTTATTAGTAAGGTACACCGATCTTAAAAACTTCTGTTCATCAGTTGGCGAAAACATCCTACTGCACAAACATCCAACCTTAGCTTGAACTGCGGCGTTTAGCAGGAAAGTAAACATCACTTAGTTCCATCTGTGTACGTCCTCACCAATACATTGCCTTTTCGGAGTGCACCGGAGAGCATTCCTTCTTGCCTTTACGGATTTTCTGAAAAGAGTAAAAACAAAGATTTCCTCTGGCAGAACATAACAAACATGGCCTAAACAAACATAACGAATATTTGCCCCATACAAGAAGAATGCGGTGGATTACGAGTGATCTCTTGAAGCAATTCTACTTCGATTACCATCTTTCATTAATAAGGGTCTGTCAGCACAATAGCTTCGATTATTTTTCTGGCATCTCCTGACATGGCAGTGCAGGTAAAATTCATCTCGTCTTCGGGTTCCATAGTTGCAAGTCCTTGAGTTTTTGAAATCCACGCTCCATTCTTCCGGTCAAAATAAAAAAAAAACCCTCTCTCAATCGCCCTCCGCGAAAACTTCTATCCAAAAAAAAAAACTACTTCGAAAAATCGTTCACGACGTCACCTTCTATTGTTACCGATGGCGCGCGCTTAACAACGGATTCCCGGGTTAGATATTTCAACGTCCGTAACAATGACATGGTTAAACTGTAAAATTATTTTCTTTTCAGTTCATATCACTGTTTCATCTTCTAGTTTTTTATTTAATAAATATTATTTTTCAAATCCCAAACTCCGATTCGTTCTTTTTCCTATATATTTCATTATCTCATATTTCATATATTTTTAATCAGCAAGGTTTTCAGTTAGAAGAATTATTTTGAGGCAAAATGGGGAAAAATCTTCGTAAAATACTTCATTTTATCTGTACCTCTATTGGAACGTCAAAATTTTTCTTTGTCATTACATTATGTGTTTGTGTGTGTGTGTATGTGTGTGCACGTGCAGGTGCGCACATGCGTACGCTGGTCACTTGAGAGGTCTTCTTTTTACAGCTGTTAATACACGAGTTGTTGTTTATAAACGGTTGACTGACTCACAAAGGCTTATTATTCATTTGTTCGTCGTCTTTTGAACAACGCAGTTTCTCCCTCAATCTTGTACTACTGAGCCAGTATGGAGATCAGAGCGAATCTTAATTTCACATCTTGTTTCTCTGCCTTTATCGCAGGGACATCTGGAAACGGGAAAACGTGTTTAATGGCCAATTTACCAAGATTTCAAAACGCATTATTCGAAACAATTCAGTCTCATATTTATTATTGTTACAGTGTTGTAATCCCTCGTGAAATTCAGGTGCTACAACTGTCAAACATTACGTTGTGACAAAATGCCACTTTTACAAATTTAACTTTGTACAAGTTTGTAATTAAATTTTTTTAGTGTTTAACATCCATTGCCACCCTTTTCAAAAAATTTTTTCTTATAGCTAGATATATTCTAATTGTGTTAGAAATATTAATTATTTCGACCTCTGCATGAGCGACTTATGGGGAAAATTCTGTGTGTGTCTCTCAATGAAAGGGGATCAAGGAAGCATTTTGGAGCGTCGTTGACGGCGTCTTTTTTCGATTGGTGGAAAGAGCAAGGAATGCTGGAAAAAGGAGTGGCAGGGCACACAACAGCGTGGTGGAGCAAGGAGAAAGGACGCAGGAATGCGGAACAAAAAATGAATCCAAGAACCACGTGTTGATGTAGGCCCGGACTGAATTAAAGTTGCTTTCGAGAGAGAAATGTGTGCCACTGTGAGTTCCATTGAGTGTCGAATGCTGTGATCAAAGCAGTCTAGCCGGTGAGAGAGTATCTTTGTGCCATTTCTATTCCCCTTCATGCAGAGGTCTAGCCAGTTAGAGCTGAC